>JAQIXL010000015.1:0-103251 GCA_034700245.1 Poikilolaimus oxycercus
TCTTTTAGTGTCTTCAAGAGTCCGAAGCGTGTGTCAGCAATCTTCAACTTCGCCTTTGTGCTCGTCCTCGGTGGTTCACTCTTCTGGATCAGCATGGTTCCCTTCACGACGATCGACGCGTCGGCCGCTGCTCGAGTTCCCGACCAGCTCAAGAAGGTCCATGCTCTCAGCGACAAGCTCCAACTTACACACTCTTATGGCCTCTTCCGAAGGTTTGAGACCACTTCTCTTCATCGTTGTTTAGAATGACCGGCGTGGAGGGACGACCGGAGATCGTCATTGAGGGAGCCCTGCAGCCACAAGGTCCGTGGACCGAGTTCCAATTCTACTCCAAACCCGGCAACCTCAGCGCGCGTCCCATCTTTGTTTGTGAGTGAAGACTATTTTCGGGAAGAAATTGTTTCAGTGCCACATCAACCGCGCCTCGACTGGCAGATGTGGTTCGCGGCTCTCGGCGCCTATCAGCACAATCCCTTCTATCTCTCCCTCGTCCATCACCTCTTTCAGAACACTTCTGTTGGTAAGGAGTTTCGATGACTTTTCATTGGGAGGGTTGACGTGTGGAAAGTTGCTCAATGAAAACCGAAGAACAAAGTAGGCATCAAAGCTGGAACCAGTTCCTCTTTACGTGTCTCGTCTCGTTGCAGTGACACAACTCATGGGCGACTATCCCTTCAAGGACAAGGAGAACCCGGTGCAGTTCATTCGTGCTCAACTCTATCTCTACTACTTCACCGATCCTGGAGACAAGTGAGTTCTTCTTCTTCTTCCTTCGCAATAAGAGATTCTTCAGAGCGGGCAACTGGTGGCGTCGCGTGCTCACGTCCGAGTATCAGCCGGTGCTGTCGCGTGATGCGCCGCCCGTCGTCGAATTCCTCGAGAACCAAGGACTTCTCCTCAAGAAGAAGTACAAGGATAATGAACTCGGTCGGAAGATTTCGGACATGCACAAGATCGTCCGCACCTACGATCAGACGAACTTCGTTTGGTCGATCATCGTGGCGATATTCGTTCTTCAAGTCACGAAGTGGAACACGTTCGATCGTCTCTTCGGTGGATCGAGGCCCAAGCCGATCGCTCCTCCCGCTGCTTCGCAGAAGAAGTCGGAGAAGAAGCACGATAAGAAGAAGCACAAGTAGCATTTCGTTTCTTTTCATTTGGGATATAGAGGGCTAAACTTTTGCTACACTTGTTTATCTGTGACGGTTATATTTATTTCATTTCATCGTATTTATTCTGTTCTTCACTGCCCTTACGGTTTCAAAGCCAAACTTCGGCATACAGGTTCCCGTTCGTTGTAATAATGTTAATAAGCAGTACTCGAAATAAACTTGCATGAAAGATAAGTCGTCTTTGATGACTCGTTTCTACGAGTTCAGTTACCTTTTCTTTCACTTATCAGCTTATGCTATTGTGACATTTATTCAGGATGGCACAGAGGAAGAAGACGGACAAGCTCGGTCGGTGGTACTTCGGAGGCTTGGCCTCGGCGGGCGCCGCTTGCTGCACACATCCTCTAGACCTGCTGAAGGTTTGTCATTGAAAGTTTCCTTATTGAGAATGTTCAGGTCCATCTTCAAACGCAGCAGGCCGGCAAGCTGACACTCGGACAGATGGCCGTGAAGCTCTACAAGTCTGACGGCATCCTCGCCTTCTACAACGGCATCTCGGCTTCTCTCCTCAGACAACTCACTTACTCGACTACTCGATTCGGCATGTACGAGACTCTCAAGAAACAGTTCCCGAGTGGTAAGCTTTGAGTTTTGGACCAGGAACTTTGTTCAGACAAGAACTTGCCGTTCTGGCAGAAGGCTTTCCTTGCCGGCGTCTCTGGAGCCTGCGGCGGAATAGTCGGAACCCCAGGAGATCTCATCAACGTTCGCATGCAGAACGACATGAAGGTTTTCCTTTTTCGTACTTTTGCAACGAACTAAACTCTAGTTGCCCCCTGAGCAACGACGAAACTACAAGCACGCCCTCGATGGTATCTTCCGGATCACGAAAGAAGAGGGTGTGAAGAAGCTCTTCAACGGTGCGACCATGGCGACGAGTCGAGCCGTCCTTATGACGATCGGCCAGCTCTCCTTCTACGACCAGATCAAGCAGACGCTCATCCAGTCGGGAGTCGCCAAGGACAACCTCGCCACACACTTCTTCTCGTCCTTCTGCGCTGTAAGTAAAATTCCTCTGTTGAAGTTCTTCTTTTATAGGCGAGCATAGCGACGGTGCTCACGCAGCCGCTCGATGTGATGAAGACGAGAATGATGAACGCGCCTCCCGGCCAGTTCAAGAGCATCTACGACTGCTTCGTCTACACGGCACGCGTCGGCCCGACAGCTTTCTTCAAGGGCTTCATCCCGGCGTGGGTGCGTCTCGCCCCGCACACCGTCCTCACTTTCATCTTCTTCGAGCAACTCCGACTGAATCTCGGCTACTTCAAGGACTGAGATCTCCTCAAGAGTCTGGGTCAGTCATCGCCTTTCCTTTTCTCCTTCGAGGTCCCTCCCCTCCTCTGTGTCCTCAACATTCGAGATTTCCCTTTACAGTTTCTTCTATGTTGTGTAGTCCGTAGGCAGAGTCCGAGTCTGTTCAATTCGAATCTTTCTCTTTCCTAGTTTGTAATGTTCAGAGCGAGAATTTGTTTGTGTAGGTTATAGAATTCACTCTAATCGTGAGCCGAGCTCGACGATTCTCGTTGTGAAATGCTAGTGATGTTGCCATTTTTACACTGAAGAGTTTGTCACAGAGAAAATAAATGCGATATATATTTTGCAAGTGGCCTGTGAGTTTTTGAAAGAAAGCTTTGGAATGGAGAGCAACGGAAAGAAACATCTGAAGTCATCAGTAGTTCAAATTGATTATCGAGCTCTTCTCAACGGGGAAGAGAGCTTTTGCTGGTGTCGGTTAATCGCCTAGAGCCTCCATTCGGATCTCTTCCTCAAGCAATCCACGAACGATCCAGGCTATTTCGTTGATTTGGTATTCGAAGAGACTCGAGATCGACAGTTTTTCTTTTACAATTTTCTTCGCAAGAATCAATTTCAACAATTACTAATGAAGAGGCCATGTTGTCTCTTAGACTTCTGTAATGGCAAAGTCGAAGTAGAACATAGAGACGCCCGCAGGCAGATCGCCCACATATCCAGTCGTAAACGTGATTGTTACAGAGTTTTGTGCGCAATTAAGCCCGCTTCGAAGTGATTCGAAAGGGTTACGACTCGTGTTTGTCACTCTGCGGATAAATCACAAATTAAAAAAGAGAAAATGAACACACGAGAAGTTGATGCAGTTTTCATTGTCTGAACTGATTGTGATTCTTGCAGTGCTGTCGAAGAAGTAATGTAAATAAACGGGAACGAGAGCAGTTGAATTATTTCTCTTCTTGATCCTCCACACACAGTTCAGATTGGAGTTATAACTTTTGTTTGAAAGGACATCAGATAACTCTGAGTTTATGTAGCCAGGGGACCAGAAGAGGCCAGGAGAAGCGTTGCCAAAGAGATATGGCGGACAGCCGCCTAAAGACTTATGAGAGCCATTGTCTCTCACCTCCAAGACAATGGTTGGTCGCATCGAAGTTGCCAGGACAATTGCAGTGGGGGATTGAATTTGAAATGTAACATTCGCCTTGCCCCGCATCTGGGATTTCTGTGCAGCTATAATTTGAGCAGTCATCAGACATCGTCGAACTAGCGGAGGCGGAACTAGTTTCAAATGTTGTTGAGCCCATTGAAGAAGTGGAGGAAGAAGAAGAAGACGAAGAAGACAATGACGATGATGTTGATGAGGAGGAGAAGGAGGAAGAAATTATGTCTGTTATTGATACCTGCGAGGTTGTGACTTGTTGTATTTCATTTTGAGCTTTCCAACGGATTGCTTCGAAAATCATTATTGCGATAACGCTGATCAATAGAAGCGGAATGGTTGCAATAAGTATTTTCTTTGCTGCCCGGCGGATTCTTTGTGAACGCCGCTCATTTCTAGGCTCAATGCTTTGAGTTGAAGTATCATGCAGCTTGTGGAAAATGTTAGATGGAGCAACGTTTTCCTCCTCGTCGTGTTTTTCGGTGTGAGGATAAATTAATGCTTCTAAAAAGCAAGTAAAGAATAAAGTTTCAGAAGGAGTCTTACTAAGATCGAAATCGCTGAGAATGGAGGCTGCTGAAGGGCGCGCATCGGGGTCAGCTGATGTCATGAGACCAACAAGACTTCTCACTTTCGCCCTCAAGGAACTTTCGATGCCGGCTCCGAACAGGGGCGATAGCGCCAAGGTACCATGCAAACGTTTAAATAACGACGTTTCTTGATACAACAAAACGCTGTCTTTTTGTCCAAGTGAAGCGAATAACTCGAAGAAAGATATCCCAAGACTGGAATTTTAACAACTAATATTCTACACATTCATAGCCTTGCCTGTAAATGTCGATATTTGAGGTGTAATCTCGAAGGTCGGAAATTTCTGGCGCCATGTAGAGCAATGTTCCAACACCAGCTGTCAACGTTTTGTGACTGCGCAGTAGAGAATGAGTCATAAGTCCTAAATCGGTGATTTTGGCACAGAACGGAGCAGCGATGACGATATTGTCCTGAATAATAACGTGTAAGGAAGCATAAAGTAACTGGTTTAATGTCGCGATGAATAAAGTTGTTGGCGTGGATGAATGTAAGACCCTCCAGGACGTCGTTCATAACTCTCCAAATATGTAACTGATTAACCCGAAAATGCTGAGTATCAATGAGTGCTCGCAAAGATCCGAGTTCGCAGTATTCCATTTGAAGAAATACTGCACCATAGGGCGGCTGGCTTTCCTTCCACAATTTCAAGTGGCGAACAATGTTTTTATGTCTCAACGCTTGACCATATCTTCCTTCGCACAAACAGCACTTCACTTCGTCATTGCGAGGGATTATGATCTTGACAGCATATAAACAATGGGTGTTCTTCTCTCTGCAAAAATTTTTAAAAATACCGGCATAACAATACCGGCATAACAAAACGGCACCGAACGCTCCTTGCCCAAGTGGTTCAACAACTAGAAAGTTTTCTTGTAAACTCTCAAACGCTCCGTATGTTTCAAGACCGTCTAAAACGACGCAGCTGTTGTTTGAACATTGACGAACCGTTCATTCGAACAGAACCCGTCTCATGTAGCTGAGAGTGAGAGGCGTTCATCATTGTAGTTGAAAAGCTTCAAGATAGACGGACAATATAATCAATTTTATTGAAGGTCCAAGAATATAGGAGCCACCTCACTTTTACCACCCCACAGCCATGCCTGCCACCCAGATAAGGCCAATGTCGTGGACGAGTCTTTTCTAAATCGACTCCACCCGTGAATGTCATTCGAGACCTCTTCCCTGCTGTTGTAAGGTTTGATGGAAACTTTTACCCCCTGGAAACTATGGCCAGAAACGAGATGTTTCGCGAGTTTTTGAAAGGAAGACTTTAGGTCTGTTGAAGGGAACACGCGGAAGTTCGAATTGACAGCAGTTTGTGTTGACAAGTTGCAAACGTGAATTTCCCACTCTTCCGCATTTGCTGCAGCAGCGATGTAGAGTGTTGTCAAGAGAACTTCTTCGTCTGATTAGTGTTGGTCGAAATTATTTCGTATTTATTGGCGACAAACACTGGCATGGTACACGTCGAGTATGCACCAATGGAAATCGAACTTGTGGGGTCTCCAATCGCTTCAAATGGTATCAGTGGCTGAATTGTTGCTTCGAAGAATCGAAAAATACTGTTGTGAGGAAGAAAGTGCGAGTAATATGCGATGAATCGAGGGAAGGGAGACAGAAGAAAAGGATGCACCGGGTAACACAAATAGAAGGTAAAGAAGAGATCCGTTTGTTGCTTTCGTAGTGAAGATTCGAGCCGACTCAAGCAGTCGGTTTCTTTATTGCTCTGCATCGATGCTAGACGTCTCCTGCTTCGCTAGCCTCGGGCTTCTCCTCACGCTGTGACGAGAAAAACGAATTCTGGTTGCCACTGCAAGAGGATCAACATGAAGAAGCGAAGGTCAAGACAGAGAAAATGAGTTTGAGAGAAAGGCTCACTTTCCAGAAACTTTCATGAAGTTATCGACGATGATTGTGATGGGAAGAGCAAGGACCAGAACGCCCGAAATGATCGCCCCACTCGCGATCAGCTTCCCAGCTGAAAGATGTTGGATTTGAATAAGGCTCTTTTTGGGTCGAGAAGGGAGTTTAAAGGAAGCCACTTACGAACTGTGACAGGGACATAGTCGCCGTATCCAACGGTCGTCATTGTGACAATTGCCCTGAAAGGATCTTCCAGCGTCGAGAGAAGCAACGAACCACCAAAATGCTGCAGGAATTGACGTGAAGGGGGTGTTGACTTCGTCCTTCTCGACAAAATAGAGAAGTGTCGAGAAGAAAACGACGCCCGTCGACAGGACCATGCCCATCATGCCGAGTTGCCGAGCCGAGCTCTTCAGTGTCAAGGCGAAGGTGCGCATTCCCGATGAATAGCGACCCAGTTTAAGGATCCTCACCACTCGAAGTACTCGTAGTACTCGAACAACAAGAAGAGCTCCTGGGGAAATGTTGAATGACCGGCAATGAGGGCACCTTTGATATCGCTGATGTCACCGAAGTCAATGCCACAAATTGCAAGAATTAGCTCCAAGTAGAAGGGAACAATGGCGACCAAGTCGACAATGTTCATGAGACTGCAGAGGAAAGCGATCCGGTTGGGTGCCACCGTGATGCGGAAGATGTACTCATAGGTGAACCAGAGGATGCACACCGTCTCCACATAGCCGAAGGCCGGATGCGGCTCCCAAATCACGTTCGGGTCATTGGCTGAAAACCGTATCGTCATTGGAGTTTACCGCAAAGGAAGCAAGCGATTATTTGAAAATGCAGCACATTAGCTTTCCATAGAACGAAAAATAGCTGCTGATGTTTCTGTGATGTTTACCGAACTTTCGATCTTCACAAGCGGTCGAAGAAGATTAATGACAGACGTGCACAAGTTGTGAGTGTTTGAGCAGATTATCTCTGGTAAAGTTGTGTGAGGAGAAGACTTGGAGGTGATCGTGACTGTTAGTTTACAGCACTCATCATGTTAGCGCCACAACACAACAGGGAGGCCCTAAAGAAGTGAAAGCGTGAGGCGGCCGAGTGCATCCTTGAATCTTGATGAGGAAGACGTGAAACTTGAGGCCATAAGCTTCTCAAACACGCGCCTCTTTTCCCTCCTCGTTCCCGCCGCCGCCGTCGACGCGCGCCGCGCTCTTCTATTCCCGAGGCGATGCGACGTCGAGATCATCCACACACGGCGTGGCATCTCTCACTCTCGAAGGAGAGAGAAAGAGACGAAGGCGGAACCACAAGTGGCACAAAAAGAAAAGGCGAGAAAGCCAGCGTCATCACGTAATGTTAGCAATAGAAAGGTGGCAACGGCAAGACTTTACGAGTGTGTAGGAAAAGAAAGAGTGAAGTGGAGAAGCACCTGAGTACTCTTCGGGTGGTAGATCTGAAAACAGAAAAGGTGTGATGACAGACTTTAGAAGTGCATCTCAATGTATTTGTGCACGGGTCTGGTCGCAACGGCGAAGTATAGAAAGGAAAGGAAGTGATTTCTGCGAAAACGACTGTGTCGTGCTGAAGGGAAAAAAACGTAAAGGATAAAATAAATCAAATGGAATAAAAAGCGCGGAAATAGTCCGAGTGCCGATAAATGAATTCCAAGTCTGGCAAGCGGCGGCGGAGAGCATTACCGTGTGTTGAGTTGACGATGGTCTTCGCCGTTCCGTTCTTCTCTTTGATGATTGGCACTTGGAAGTCGTGAATCGAGCCCATCACCAGACCAATCACCTGCAAAGATTTTCTCTTTTGACTTTGGTCTTCTGGACGCTAAAGTGCCTCTTCTGCAGTTGTTTTAAATTTTAAATGTGTGTGTTTTTCGGCCAGAGAACGAAATTAGCTCTCTTTGGTTTTTGCGTTCGTACTTTCAAATGAAGAGCGAAAGGGCCGAATGCGAAGGGAGAGAAGAGGTTCCTTGGTGAGTTGTCCCTTCTTGGAAGCATAGTCAATTTGTGGTCTGGCGCTGCGTCCGCACTCCGACGACGCGGACGCAGCTGCAGCAGACCACGCGAAATGCCAATGCACCTCCTTCCCCTGCTCTTCCTTCAAGTCTTTCTCTCTCTAAAGAGTCGCAGCGTTCTTCGGCCCCCGAAAACATGCGCGAGAGAGACCAAGTTTTCTTCTATTCGAGTAGCGAAATGACCAACTGGCTATTGGACATTCAACGAAACACCCACCGAGACGAGCACAAAAGTGATGGAAGCGAAGGTGAAGAGGGTGGATGGCAGAGTGCCGTCGCCTTCTGTGAAGCGATACAGCTTCTCGCGCAATGTTCGTGGTGGTCCTTTGCGGTTCCTTGCTGATCCATCAGTGAGGTCGTCGAGGGAAGAGCTCCTGCAACTCGTCAATGTCGTCATGGCCTCCATCCTTTCTGTTACGTATTACTTGCACGTCAAAGTCGCAAAACACTCCATCACAAATCTTCTGAGGCTATTACGCAAGTCGGGCTCGTCCCGCTTTGTGTCTCTTTTTCTGTCCTTCGCTAGTGTCAATTTCAGATCTTCATCTGAGCATCCAAACACATGCAGCTAGGTGACGAAGTGTTCATACTCCATTGACATTCTTCTCTTTCTCTCTTCGTTCACTATCGTTCTAGCTGCTCTTGGTCTAAGGGAGTTGAAAAAACAAATATGGGACGGGATTTGGAGGTGCAACTCGGGCGGTAAGCAACGGGCTAAGGGTTGGGCGAGGATTCTCGCTGTTTCTACGAAGGGAAGGAGGGGACGCAGACAGTAGGCAGGCAAGGCACTATGCGAGACGCAATTTCGTCACACGACAGCCCCCTCCTCCTCTCTCGCTTTTCTTCGTCGTGCGTCGTGCGTCTTCGAGGAGATCTACGATGCCGAGTCGACAGTTGAACATGTCGTCGTGGGGGCCGACGAACGAGAAATTGCCTTCTCGCCCTTCTAATATTCCTGTCAGACGTCGTCGACGGCCTCTTCTTCGAACTCTCGCTCTCTCACAGCAAAGAACGCAAAAATCCCACACAGAGGTGCTCTCGCGATCAATGTCCACAGAGGTCTTCCCACTTACATCTCCTTGTCTGCTGGCGACTCAAACTTCACGGTGTGGACAGCTCTAGAAAGCGGAACAAGGGCATATTGATAGCAGTGGACGATGCATAACTTCTCTCTTTCCTTCTTTTTTGGTGTACTCAATCTTCGACCGAAAAGGCGGCTCATGTAAAGGCAAGAGACCGAGCAACCGCCCACGTCGGACGCAAAAACGCCTCTCAGGCAGTTTCAAAAAACCCACTTGGGAGTTGGCAGACGCATGAAACCGCATGTAAAGGAGAGCATTTGTCTTACGCACAACGTCGTATCGGATAGGAAGTCGATCATGGACGCGGGCAGGAGGGAAAATGTGCGAAAACGCGCTTTTCAGTGCTCAAAATGTCCAAAGAACCGCGGGCGAGCATCTGGTCGTGACGGCTCTCGTGACAAGGGAAGAAGCGTGCAGAATACGAAAGCTGCGTAATGTCAAGCGTGGAAAAAAGGAAGGAAATAAAAGGGTGTTGAAGAGGAAGAGGACTTACAGACTGTAGCCGCGCCAGCAGCACGGCGCAAGGTAAGATTCGGGGATTCGCCAGTAGAGGAGCTCTTGAGCGAATTCCTGTGGACACACATCAAGTGGCCTGTGCAATTGGCCCGAGATGTAGAATTTGAATATGGCGTCGAAGAGAACAGACGATCGCTCGAAGAAAAACTCCTCAGTTGCCTGCAAGGTTGAAGTCGTGAGAGTATAAACGAACCTCGAGATAGGCGTCAGCGTGCCGAACACGATCCTCGTGCGAGAGACGAGCAAATTGTACAAGACGACCATCTTCGCCTCGAGAGAAGAGTGAAACGACTCGCACGCGAAATGATTGACCGCCAACATTCAGCTTGAGGGTTTCCGTGTCTGTAAAGTCAATGAATGACATCAGAGCTTTAGCCGACGAAGCAGGAAACGACTTTTGGAGGTGTGGCTCCAGAGATTTAGAGTTCCACACTACGCAGAAATAGACGTGAAGCGTGCTTGGTCTTTAGAGTTTCGGCAATTGTGCTCACCTTCATGGGAAGCCGTGCCTTGGCAAGCGTCGTAGAGGCGAGTTGTGGGCTGAGCCGACGAGTGGGGGATGGAGTTGCGATGTCCGTGACCAACAGAGCCGTTCCGATTGCCGCCCTTCCGACCGCTGGGAATCACCATCGCCTGATTCCCGTCGACGCTGAAGCCAGCCCGTGAGCGACCCCACATGACGACGGGGTAGCAATGCGGTTTGCTTAGTATCGAAAGTAGAGAAGCCGTTGCCCCACAAAGCCTCGGCGAGCGTATGCCACACCTGCTCCACTCAGCCACTCTCTGCCCCACACATGGAAACTAACGAGACAAGAACAAATGGCGACTTTCGAAGGCGAGCGCGCGGCGACGTCGGAGATCTGACGCTGGCACGCTGCCTGGCTTGCGGAGTGCGACGACGCACCCGCAGAACAAACACATATAAGGGCGGGCCCGCCTCTGGTCATCCCGAGGCACACGGCACTTCTTCTTCTTTGCGGGCATCCGCGCTCTCTCCTTACCTAACATGTGCCCACATCGCATCGGGTGGCTTGGAACGGTGGGAACTGTGGTCGAATAAAGTGGCGTCAAGCCGAGACTGCGGCATCGACGCCGACCGCCGCCATCGCCGGCGAGTCCCAATGGAGGAGCCGAAATCATAAATCCTTCCTCTTCTCTGGTGCGAGGCCTGACTGGCGGAGCACAACTTGGAAGAAAGGACAGAAGTCGAGCAACCGACCACACTTCCTGGTGCAAACAATTCTATTTTGGCTGCTCCTTCCTTTGCAACTAATTTTTGTTCTACCCCATTACCGCTAGAAATTCATCAGGGTTTGGCTAGTTGCCTTGAACTAATCGGTTTCTGGAAACCAACATGACCTCTCCCAGATGTTCTTTAACCGAGCAAGGAAGTAATTTCGTTAAAAATGATTCCAAACGCAGTCTGCATATGAACTTGTGCACTCTTGCAAAGGCAACCTCCTAGTCCTTGCGGCACTACGGTAGTTAGCAATTGACGGACTTACAATTTGGAGATGGGCGCAATGAGCATAGCTTGAGAGGGATGATTTCGCCGATGATGAGGCAGACGAAAGAGTGGAGCGGCTCGTGGACGGGGTCGAGGAAGGGAATGAAGAAGTCGTGATAGGGGGCAGCCCGTAGGGGGAAGCGGGGAGAGCCACCCCGGTTGGCGGCAGCCTTCCGACTTCTCGTTGCATATCCTCGAGGGACTCATTGTTCCCGCGCTCGCGCTTCACTATTTGGCACTTTTCCGTCGGACAGGCTGCCGCACGAAACGATGAATATCCTGCACTCTAGCAAACGCCCAAGTGGGAGTTTCAAAAAGCATCATGACTTCTTCTTCTCTCTCTAGTCCAAACACACACGAAACTCCATCACAAAGAACTAAAGTCGGCTTCTCTTTCCGACTTTTTTCATTGTGGCGGCGCCTCTTTTATATGCAATCAGGTTGTGGCAAGCGCGGTCCCTTCAGGCTCGGGGCGATTCCCGGGGAAGACTCTCCTCTTAGGGCAAAAATCGCGCACATGGGCCAAGAAACGAAAGGATCAAAGGGCTTGCTGGAGACTAAACAAACGTGTTGCAAGTTGTTGGAAAGAATGTTCTGCAAAAACATTGACAAGTGGGTGGTTGTTGTTGGCGGTGTTCAACTTCGAGCCTTGGGCAAAAAACTGAATACCTAACGAGCACACGGCCCATTGAAAATGGACTCCTTGCACCCTCCCTCTAGTCCTCAAGGCATAAAGGGGCCTAAACTTAGACGCCCAGATGTTGTGACGAGCTTGAACAAGGGAGCTCTTAACCTGACAAGTGCTCCAAACAGCCGGACTTAAAACGAGTAAAAACTAGACTGCAGGGCGAGCTATCTATACGAGCCAGGAGTAGATTCCTTGAGCTGGCCTCTCCTCTCTGGTCGCTAAGATGAGGCGGGCAGATATGTAAGCCGTCTCCACCACAAAATGCGGCCCTACGGACGTACGTCAAGGAGCAAAGAAGGCGGCTAGAAGAAGAAGAAGAAGGCCGTCGACGCGACGAAGAGGAACTTTGTCCCGCCATAGTCTCCGTGCGGACACTATGGCAAATCTCTAACCGATTTTCACGGAGTGAAAAAGGAATTTCGAAAGGTTGCGCCCCTTCTTTGGGTGATGACCTAAAGCATAAAGTGAATGTTCCCTCGAAATACTTTCAGCCAATGACAAAAAAAATACGACATGCTATGTTTTTTCCTCTCCGACGAACACCACACTTGTGTTTACTTTTACGATTCGAGAATTGAGACAGGAGCCTGCCGTTTGCTTATTGGAATGGAGATTTCTTGTAACTTGTGTTTCCTCGTCGCTCCCCCCCCCCTTTGCTTGCTGATGATCTCTGCCCCATACGGCGTGCCTTTAGTTTGAGCTGTGGGGGAGGAGGACCCCCCGGTGTTTATACGGGTCTTCCTAACTTTAGATGACGGAATGTCTCTTGCTTGGAATTAGCTTGTTATTGGCGATTCGTCTAGCTTGATTTTTCTCATGGCAGGTCAGAAATGCACTCTAGTGAACAGGTGCGATTTCGAGTCTGATGGATCCCTGACACGAAACGAGAATCTGGTGGGCGGTTGCCGGCCTTGAAGAGACTCAAAGAACTCGCACGTAACAGCAGCAAAAGAATTTTGTGCGTGTTGTCGTTTGAAGACGCTGAATGACAGCTGTTTTGGCGTGGATCATAGATAAACTTTCACTTGGAACATCCGATCCGTGGGTCGCTGCCGACTTTGCAAGTCAGCGGCAGTGCAACTCTTTTGCTTGCTTGTGACGTTCTCAGACGATTACATCTGCCCCGTCGCCTTCGTGTTCATCGAGGAGGGAGAGAGGCGAGGAGGGGAAGAGGGCAATAGCCGGACGACACGAGAAGCGACACGTGTCCATCGCCCCCGTCAAGATCTCGAAATGGACGAGAAACTCTTCAGGCGAATTTCCGGGAAACATCGACGAAGGAACACTGATGTTCTTTACTCCAGGAGGGGCATCTCCTTCAATTGCGACTTCCTGTTTTTGCTTTGAATCCAGCAAGAAGCAAGCGAATCAGACTCGAGCACTCTTATGTCCCACTAGAGAACAGCAGACGGTGTGGGTGTGGAAAATCTAATCCGTAAGCTTTTGAGAAATTCAATTCATTGCTTTCTTTAGGCGAACGAAAAGCCAGAAGAAACCGAGAGTAAGGAAAACACTTGAAGCTAAAGAGCCCAATCCTCTCCCACAGATATCCCACAGAAAGTCTTCATATCCAAAAGAGGGCCATTGTAGTACATGAAGACTTACCCGCGTGGCGGCGGTGAAGGTTGTCTGGCGAGCATGGCGATCGGCTGGTCTTCGCGACTAGAAGTCGACGAGAAGAAAGTGTCAAGGTGAAGGAAATGAAGAAGCTTCTTCGACAGACGACGCGACGTCTCCGAGACGTCGGAGGAGTCAGCGGCGACGCCGAAGCGGCAACAGCCCCGCCGCTTCTCCTCCGAAGCCTCCGCCCTTCGCTCCAGCCGGGCCAATTTCACAGCTTCGGCCTTCAGCAAATGAATAGCATCTGCAGCGCCTCGCGCTGATCACCAGAGTTCAGGGAGCGGTCGGGAGAGGAACTCGGAACTCTGTCCGAGAAACACCGAGGTTCGTGCCGAAGGTGCGGAGCCGCCAGGGCGGATCAGTTTCCTCGGCGCCCGCCCGCCCCTCCTTCTCCTCCTTCTTCTGTTCCACTTCGGTCGCATTCTGTGCTTTCGAACGCGCTCTTGCGCTTCTCGAAGAAACGACAGCCGCAACAGGGGGGTGACACGAGAGAAGGGGCACACGGTCACCCGCCAAAGGGACAGAAATCGCCTCCGGCAACCTCTTAAAAACGCGCACCGCGTGGCCGGTTGCAAAAGACGAAAAACTATTTTCAGCTGGCCCGCTAAGCTGCACGCCAACGGATGTGCGGCAATGGTGCTGTTTGTGCCAACGACGAAAGTCGAAAGAGAGTTACTTTTGCAGCCTCTTCGGGCGTTGGAAGACGCCGTTGGCACAAGGAAGTTGACGAGCCGTGAATTTCGAAGTTTGTTTTTCCTTTCTCCTCTCATGTTCGGTGCTGCGCTGAATCCCGAGACTTCATTACCAAGCACGAGCGTCGCAATAACAATTTGCTTTATTTCATTGAAATTCTTGGCATTTATACAACGTACTTTGGCTGTATAGAGAAAATGACAAGGAAGAGACTGACTTACAGCAAGTTCAAGAGACAAGCACAAAGCGAAGGCCAAGAGAAGTTTCACAGATCAACTAGTTTCCGAGACGTTCTCCGTGACGCGCTCCAGACTTCTCGCTTTACTTTTATTTGAAGACCCGATTTGTCATCCATGACTTGCATGAGATTCGATTAGTGGTTTCTATGCAACATCCGATTTCCAGGTAGTTTGGAGAAGAAAAAGAAAGAAAAAACGAGGTTTAAGTAGAAAACACTTAGCTCGTTCGAGGAGGAATATACACAAACATAGAGAGAACAGAAGGGTTTAAAGCGCTAGTACCGAATAGTTTTAAAATTATGCCGATTATGTGTGAGACACAAGAGGGGATTCAATGATACACACCAAAAAGTTTCTCATACGAGACAAAGTAAAAGTCACGTGTGATCAAAGCATATTTCGTGGCGAGAGATGGATGAAAATCAGAAGAGTACATAAAAGTTTCGTCTCTCTCACGTTTCCATTTCGTTCGAGAGGAATTCGTCTTCTCTCTCTGATGATGTTGGCGCCGAGGATTCAAAGGACTTCCGAAGAAGCGACAAACAGCTGGAAACTCTTAGAGAGAGAGAGGAGAAGGCAGGCAATCGGACGGTGAGGATTGGGCGCGCGAGGAAGAAGGCGCTAAGGAAAAATACTTCAGTGATAAACACCGGGAGGATTTGCTTGAGAGAGAAGGAAGAAGAGAGGAAGAGTATTGACGGATGGGACTAGACAATGCTTGTGGCGAAGTCGGGGTTGGGTGCATTGGGTGCGGCGTCAGAGAAGGAGTCACTGGCGAGCACCTTCACCGTGTGTCGCACCGACGTCGCTCCGATGGCCACCTGCCTCGGCCTCTCATCGTAAAGCCTCGCTGTGGCATAAGTAGGCGCCGCTCCCGAAGGCGAGCCAGGCGTCGGCGTATAGTTGCTGCCTTGACTAGTGAGTGTCGACGTGGGAGTGAAGCACGCGCCGGCGTCCTGCTGACTGCTACTCGTCGAAATCGAGGCCGTCTGCAAGTGGAAGACGAGTTTGGAGACCCGGACAGTGAGGCCAAAGCAGGAAAAGCTAGTCACAGTGGATACAACAACAATTCAAGCACGAACACAACTGACAGTGTCCATTGCATCGCAACAGAAAATGCTTTGGGAGGCTGTGGACTGCACAAGGAAGTGCATGGAAATAATGCTGGGTTTGTAATCTAATAATGGGTAAATGAGGATGATACGAACAGCACAAAACAAATGGAAGAGGCACGTCGCGAAAACAGGGAAAGGACGAACGAACTAAAACAAGGCAAATGCGAGAGGGAGAAATGTGGGGTGGACGCGTGACGACGACTTAGAGATGCAGTACTTTGTTCGTGGCACCGGTAGTGGCGTAGTTGGACATGTTGTTTTGGGTGTTCCAGAGAAGAGGCTGTTGCCGGGTTTGAGCTGAGTTCCACTGAGTTGGCACACTGCCATAAGGCGACGAAGCCTTCTCACTGTTGAACGAGGAGAGCTTCACGCCCGAGCGTTGATAGGGCGATTGTTCTCTGAAAGGCGAGATGTTCAATCCTCTTCCAATTGTAGGCAAACCTATTGGTGATCCTCACACCGAGACCATCATCGACGAGTTGAGGACTCTGTCTGACACCCGAAGTTCCATTCGTTCCATTCGTGTCGACGGATCGTCTCTGAGTGGGCGTCGACGGCTGTGGAGGATAGACACCAGTTGCTACGCTACTCGAACGGTGTTTGGAAGTGGGGCGCCGGGCGGCACGGCTACTCTTCCCTACAAACAATGATGGTGACCTTTTTCTAGCTCGAAAGATCTCAACCTGTGGTGGTAGTCTGGAATAAGTGCCGTAGTTGCTGTAATTGGCTCCAAGATTGGAGTAGAGGGCATCGTCGACACGTCCCTGGGAGCCGCGTCTCTGGCCGGCGATGACACCCGCCTGCTGCCCTTGGCCGACTTGCGATTTATGGATGCTCGCATAGGCCTCTTGTTGCTGGAAGCGCCGACGATTATGCTCGTGATTTGTGAGCTCCCGCAGCACTCGGCAACTGTGCCGCCACTCGCCCATCCCCTTCCCCTCCCTCCCTCCCTTCTCTCACCGTTGGCCATTTGTAGTCAGATGACTGCGGTTGGTTCAGCGCAGACTGCATGGAACGTTGCAAGGTGGTGTTGCCAGCTGGTGGTAAAGGAGCAACGGGACCACCTCTACCCATTGTCGACGAGTAGGCGGCTGCTTGGCTTCTCTGCAACACCCCTCGGACATGTGGCTGACCGCTGAGCCACCCATGTGGTGGGCGGCTTGTTAAGCAAAGAAAAAGGCATCTGGCGAACGCACACACGTCAACCTTAAGGGACCACAAGAATGTCGTTGTCAAAGATTGTCGACGTTTTTTTTTTGTAAGTAGCAATTTGCAAGGACCAACCTGCAGCGTTCCGAAAGTGTTCGGAATCCCTTCAGGTGGCGAAGAGTCGGCTCGATACTTGGTCGTACTCACAATCCGCTGTGCTTGCATCGGTGGCGGTGGTTGAATACCGTGCCCAACAGCAGTTGATCTACTGATCTGAACGACAATGTTAAACACGAAGTAGTGTTTGGACCGAATGATAAGTTGAAGGCGACTCGTCTTCATTGCTTCGTCTCCTCATTGTTCCCATCATAGGCGTCCCCTTCGGATCTTCCATTGGGATTTTCCTGAATCAATTTCAAGAAGCGTCTAGTGACAAACCTGGTCGTCGGCGATTGTTGACCATTCGCCTTCAACCAGTACATCTCGTCAGTGCCAAAGCTCGATTTCTGCATTTGCCGCAACAAGGACTGCTTTGCTGCTGGATCATCGGTGACAAAGAGCTGAAGAAATGAGTTAAAAGAGAATTCAAGATCCTACGTTGTCCTTGTGCATAACGATGAGTGCGCTCTTGAGCTCGGATGGATTGTCGTTTGCGTGTGCTTGTCCCGAAATGAGCCCCTTCTGAAATTAACTTGTCCAGCTTGATTTTAATATCTCACCTGCAGAGCGATGATCTGGTGAACGCGATGCGAGACATTGAAGTTCCACTCTCTCTTCAGAGTGATAAGCAACCAGTAGACAATCCAGGTGAAGAGATAAACACTATCGACAATGATGCAACTCAGAAGAAGCCATTTCCCTTCATACTGGAAAAGAGAACATTTGCTATGAATTCTCGCAAACCTGCCAAAGCACCATGAGAGCGTACATGATTGGTCCCTTTGCAGCAACCGTAAAGAGAAGAATGATGATAGCGTTGACATGAGGAGCGTATCTAAAATCGAATGTGTTAGTCCCCCAGAACAAGGAGGGGAGCGGAGGATGTACAAGAAAGCGCTTACCCCTCACAGCAAAGACTCCCGCTGGGAGAGCGTGAGTAGCTTCGTCGTCTCTCACCATAATCACTCTGGCCCATTTGACTGCCACTCGACGAGGCGGCTCGCGCGCTGTTCTTGGCTTGCAACCGAACGACTTGGACCTGAGCCGGCATTCCCTCTGAGAAAGATGCAACTCACAAAATAGCGATTGTATCCGTTTGTGTAGACTACTATAGGTGCAAGCGTGATGAAAACTGTGCTCGCGATGTAACAGGCAAGGATCGAGTAGGGATGATAGAGTGGAAGCCACTTGAGGTGTGCCAAATATTGGCCTGAAAAACATTTCGTCCGACCTTCTTGAAGGAACAAACCAAGTCCTAGAGGTCGCATGCTCGGATAGTTAGTCTCTTGTATCCGAAAGAGGACGGAGAAGCCGATATACGAGTAGACCATTGTGACAGCATAGATGAACAGATGGAAAGTGAACCAGAGCGAGAAGCTCTTGCTCACTCGCCAGAAAACCGACGAGTAAGCGACGGAATAAGCGATGAGTGCGATGATGAAATTCACGAACTCCAAAGGGACGCCGAAGAGACGGAAATTCATGAGCACTGAAAGCTTTTGTCTCATTGAGTCGAGTTTTTACATGGAAGAACATTGGCGGCCAACGGAGAACCCGTCAACTCCTCGGCTGTGATTCGAAATCCCTGCAGACGAGTGTCGCCCATGGGAAGATTGGTCGTGAGTTGTCGTTTTCGCTGGTAGATAAAGTCGAGCTCGGTGTTGAGGAAATCGCCTGAAGTTCGACAGCGATGAGTGGCGAGAGGTGGATGTGCGTCGAGGGAAATGTCACCTCGCATATGATTCCGTCTCACTTCCCCCGCTAATGCTCCTCGCACCCTGTCTGCCGACCGTTTTCGCCTCTAGGCCTCGTCCTCTCAAACAATTCCATCAACCTTCCGTTTTCTCTCTTTCGAGGCTGAACTCTCGTCCCTTCAGTCAATGCGGTTGAGGGTAGTTTCCCAGAGAAATGAAGAGCATCGCCTCAAATCCTTCTCGTCCTTGCCGGCGTTCGGCCAACTGTGAAATTTTTAAGCCCTCTCTTAAGTGGGAGCCGCGTCGTGGCAGAAGCTCCCGAACGCGATCAATTAGAAGACAATTTGAGCCTTAGCCTCTGCAATGAGTCTCGTTGACTGCGGAAACGAAGTGCCGTGTGTGGGAACCCGCTGAATTGCCGAGGAGGCACTGACTTCGACGCCCGCAGTTAGCCGGAGAGAAAATGGAGAGTTTTGCAAGCCGACGCCACTTCGACCGCCACTCTGCCATGCCTCAATTCCCGAAATGCCTGGGAAGACGACGCTGAGTCTCGCTTCGCCATCGTCCTCGTCTGGGCAGAACGTGAGCGCAGGCGAGTCGACGAGCGAGAGAAGAGAGAAGGGTAGTTGTGTGCAAATGAAGTTACCCGAATACACGGTGCGAGAGCGGGCTGAGCAGGCGCCGAACAATGCCCCGGTGAGGCGCATGCTCAGCATGCGGTCACTCACCCGCATTGGCGTCTGTTTGCCCCTCACGCCATGCGCGGACGGCGAGAGTGCCACTCTCTGCGGCCTGCAGACCGTTCCCTTCCGGTCTCTGGAGAGGCGAGTGCCCTCAAGGGTTTTTCGAGAGAGCGCACTTTCCCGCTTCGGGAGGAGGAGGGAACGAACACCATCTGCTGCGCTCTCGACGGCAGCAAGGTTCCCTTTCTCAGCGGCGTAAACACGGCACGACGCCCAGAGGACTACCAGAAAGATGTTCATTAGGAGAGGCGCGCAAGGGGGTCTACGACAGGGACGGCGAGCGACACCCGCATGATTAGCATTCATTACGGCGGTCATCCGAGAGGCGCGGCACTGCTCTTTCCCGCTCGACAATCGCCTTCCGCCTCCCTTGAATGTCTTGAGACAAACTTGTGTCTTTTCTTGGCGCCGCCGCTTTCTTGAGCCCTGAGGCACGAAGCCGCGCGCGTGCGTCCCCCCGGCACGGCCCGTCCCCGCTCCTCTCCCTTCTCGTCCCTCGTCCCGGGCACCGGCAACACGACGAATTGCCTCTTTTTCAACACACCGCCACGCACCTGAATTGATGAAGTTGTGGCGGTAGAGCTGAGCGAGCATCAGCTGCTGGGCAATCAGCTGGCAAAGCGCCATGAGCACATGGAGCAGTTGAGGCAGCGGTGGACCGTGTTGCCAGATGGACTTCAAGCCGTGAAGGCATCCTGCAAAACAAACTCTTGGCTCGTTACTCACTTCGAACCCACAGCGAGAACTTTTTCTTTCGCACTTGCCGGCTCGTTGTGGGTAATTAGATGCGTTTTGTTGAGCGTTGCTGCTCGCGCCTCCGAGTCGTTAGGGACAGCCGACGGGCTTTGAGTACGCGACAGCCGTTTTTTGTGAAGAGGAGAAGAAGGTCGGACACGCGCCCTCTTCCTCTGAGGACGCGCAAAATGGCGCGACACTTCACGAGTTCTTCAAGGACTTGAAGCGCCCCTTATCGTCTAGCTTCATCCACACGCCTCCCTTCAGCCATCTTCCACTTGGCCCAACTCACTCTGGTCCTCTCGGCCACACACACCACCCACTTCGTCTCTCTTCATTGGCAATTGCGGCTAGGAAAAGTGCGCAGTTGGCGCATAAATTCTGCCTCGGACTTCAAGGAGGGCAAAAGACAGGAGGCTCCTTCCCCACTCGCCTCCCCCGACGCGTAGATGACATCGCTGAGGTCTCACTCGACCGCCGAGAGGAAGGGAGAATGGGCTTCCAGTGTGCACAACAACAGTTGTACACTTGAGAGACCTTTCACTACGCGGCCCGAGACGCGTGCCACCGCAGAGAGCGCCGGCGCTCTGACCGGGAACACGGCTGACCGCTGCCCGCCGATTGGAGGAAGAAGAAAAAGTGACTCGGCGAATTTCTCTGCTCGCAGAGACGAGAAGACTTCCTCACCCCGCATTCCTCACCCCAAGGCCACAAAGGATGAATCGAAACCGACCTCGCTTTGTTCCGTGACGGTTCTTCGAGATCTCGATGATTCGCTCCTCGCGGTCGCCAAGACGCTCGCTGTCTCCGGGAATGTTGCCCGACTTAAAGCAGCCAAAGGCGAAAAAGAGCAGTGAGGCAGGGATGCAGACCGCATAAAGACCCAGATAGGCTGAGAGCCAAACTCTCGGGTACTCCGTGGGCCATTTCATCTCCGTGTAGAGGCGATATCTAAAGACCGGCTTGAAGGAGGAGAGAAGACTAATGACACCTTTCAAGACCGAGATAGAGGAGGTAGGTTTGGAGGACGATGACGAGCAGGGTGTACCATATGGAGCCGAGGGCGTTGAGCCGGGCTCGAAACGTGCAGCCCATGGCTACACGCGGTGGGGGCCCGGCAAGGCGACGACCGATGTCCTCCTGCAAAATTGCAATGCGCTCCCGCTGGACATTAACTGCCAGAAACACGAGTGGCTCGGAGGCCGGCGCCGAGTCGGCCAACCAGGCGCCTGCATGTGGCAGCGCGCCGACGCGCATCTGGTCAACTGCCTTCGCGCTCGCGTACGATTATACAAACCTCAGCCACGCGTCATTTCTTGCGCCACACTCTCTTGATGTCTCCAAAAGTGGAAACAAGACGTCTTGCATGGAAGGATGAATCACGACAAGCACGCGCTTAGCGAACATAAATTCAAACAGAGTCGGGCGAGACAGAAGAATGCGCCGAAGAAAACAGGCGAAAGGTCTTGTGTCCTGGGTGGCTGGGCGACAACCACGAGACGCGCAATGGGGGAAAAGCAGGGGCGACACCCGAGCAAAGCGCATCAAAGGCTGCTGCGTTCGAAGAGGGAACTAGTCACACTCTCTAGCAGCAACAAGAGGGGAGGAGACATCCACAATGGCTGAGTAGAGAGGGGAAGGCGCGAGGGAAGGGGGGGGGGTGGGGCAGCAGAGACGGCGGCGGCCCCTCGGCAATCGGGTGAGGACGGGTCACACCTGGCCTCCTGTTGCGTGCCTCCAGGTCACTCACTCCCGGACCTCAAAAGAGGGAACACCATCAGAGGAGGGAAAGCCTCCCGCCGGCACCCGCCTCGACGTGAGACTGGAACGCTCTCTTAATCAATGGGCAAGGAGGGGAGGCGGCGGGCCTCTCGCGCGCGCACACGCGTCCAGCTGACCCTCAGCGCTGCTCGCTGTCCCCGGCACATGCTTCTTCTTCAATAACCCATGAGTCATTGGGCCGCTTTCCGCTTTCCTTCCCCCTTGAGGACCGGAGAGAGTCGAAAGCCGAGCGGGAGGCGTGGATTCATGCGTGCACGCGAAAAAAGCGCGCGTATCCGAGATTTCTGCCAAACCAGGAATGGAAGAGCGCGCGCGCGACCAGACGGAGCCATTTTGTTCAAAGAGAAGTTCCATGCTATTTCGGAATAAGGCGTTCGCCTCACAAAATCCCCCTTCACTGTCGCTGTTACGCAAACGGACCAGCTAACACCTCAGCCCTCTTTACCTGTGTTCTGTCTGTCAAAGAGCTAAGCAATTGCCGACAACAGAGCAAAAAAGAGAGGAAGCGCAGTCGAACGTGATTCAAAGACCACCCGCTCTACGCTCTCATTATAGTGGCGAGCTCGGAACAATGAAAGCTAAAATTGGCTGTGAGAATAGCCAGAGCTCTTGGAGGATTGCCCGTTCTGGAGGAAAGAGGAGGCGGAAGAGGAGCCGCGTTGAAGGAGGAGATGAAGGAGGGCGGTGGAGGGAAGAAGGCACGGCTAGAAAGCGGATTAAACCTGGTGCTGGCGGACTCCGACTTCCACGAAGAGGAATGGAGAGACAACAGCCGAAAAGCTAAAGGGGGGATCGGGGAAACGAATGAAGTAGTATCGTCTACGGCTCAATATTTGGGAAGAGAGACCTGCTGCTTCTTCATTCACTCGCCGATCATAAAGGCGTTGCGAGGTCACGCCGCTTCTTCTCGAGGGACGCAATTATTACCAGCGCGGAAGAGAGGGAAAGATGAAGGTCCGCGGAAAGCGAGAGAGGAAGCAACTGAAGAAGGACCCACTCCTGCCCTCTCAGGGGCTATATATCAGCTGTGAGCTCAAACACGGCGAGAAGGGATCCGCGTCTGCAATTAGAGGGCGGCTCTCGGCTCTCTAGTGAGACGGGGCGTTCGCACTTGAGGCGAGTGGATAGGCGCGAGAAGCGCCGAGGAAGTCGCGATGGGTACTTTGCTGACTTGGACATTTCAAGAGGAGAAGAATGACGCTCTTCGGGAGGATGCCGTCGCCGTCGTCTCGCCTTCTTGTCGTCAACAACGGTGCAACAATCAATTACGAGGCGCTTCTCGTAAGGCGCGTGGCACAAGAAATGCATAAGAGAGTGCGCGATGGTCAACGTTGTCCAAAGGGGTCCATTAGACCTTCGAAGGACTACCTCCTCCCCTTCTTTTGGTCCTTCCTCGTTCGTCTCCTCGGAGAAGCCCGAGGGGACACTCCAAATTGCGCCGTTCATTACTGCCCGGAGACACTCCGAGGGACGACGAACGATCGGGGGAAGAAAGAATATGCTGGAAGAGAAAGGGAAGGACCACTCGCTAGATGGTACGAATGATGAAAATCCGGCACGCGTGGACTGGGCCAGTGCAGCTGCTCGCCCCTCGCTTGAAGCTTTTAGACCTTTGCTGACTAAGTGAGTGATTCGGAACAATTGACCGGGGCGTGGAGCTGCTGGACACACGCGCGAGTAGCCAGAGCAGCCCTTCCCAACCATCGATTTCACTTCAACATCGTTCGAGACGTAGACCAGGAATTGTATTAGAAAATAGATATGAGGAAGGGTGATGGCGGTGGCGACCGATGGGGAGGCGTCCGGTGGCAGTTGGATGACGATTCGATTATCGCCCTTGGGAGAGGAGGAATAGAAGGATGTGCGGGTCAGGTCAGCCAACTGTGCGCTTCTTCTTCGTCCTTGTCGCCCACTCGCTGTACAATTCCGTGAAATATCTCTCGAATGCCGGTCACCCCGTGTTGTCGACAACATCAAGCGGATTCCATCAAATTCCTACAGAGTGCGAGAGACGTAACATAAAGAAAGAGTGTGAAACAAATGGCGTGAGTGTTTTTTTATTGCTGAGGGCCACCCGCTTCGCTTTTACAGCAACTGAGTCAGACAACAAAGGTGTGCTGCAACTTGAGCAAAGGGTGTTGGTGCAAAAGGGTAGCGGCTGCTGCTGACAAATCCTTGGCTGCAAGAGAGTCAAGTCGGTGACAAGAGTTCACATCATTGTCTTGGGGTAGATTAACAATTATAATAAACTTATAGCTTTTTAATGAGAATTATCAGCGTGTAATTTTCTTTCAATCGCTGAACTTATGCATTTCTTTTATACAATAAACGTATTTTCTTTCATCGACGGGCACTCATCAAGGGCGGGAAAAGGTTTGAAAATGGCGCCACGTGATTCAGGCAAGGCGTGCACTACGGTTCACTTGGCACTGAATGGCGTGTCCGGCCACAACTAGCCCCGTATTATGAAACTGAGAGTTCTCTTTTGTTTCTGCTTCTTTTTCAGAAATATCATCGACCAAAACGCACACAACTTTGAAAAGTAATACAATAGAATATTTCAGAATTCTCACTTATGTTTGTGAATTGCTCTAGTGCTAGGTGTCTGACAATCAGAGCACGCGGCGAGTGTGAAGCTTTCAAAACCGAGGTGCTAACTGATAGAGCAGTATTTCAGTGGGTAATGGACCGAGTCGAGAATGTGGCGAGGGCGCATCTTCGCTCCTCTTGTGCCCGTCTCGTCGACAACATCGGCTTCTCGACGGTCACACACTCGGCCCTCGGCAACATCACGGACCTCGCAGCGGCAATTCTTCAGCGGCTTTGTGAGCAGACCGCCCTCGCTACTCACAATTGTACGCAATGAGAGAGCTCTTCTAGTCGATTGATGATTGTAGCTAGAAGAGTGGATTCCACCATCGAGGACGTGAATATGGCCATGAGGAACATGAGCTTAACCACAGGAGAGCTTGTTGACTATGTAAATCAAGTCGGACCGAATGATATTTCACGTTTTGTACGTTTGCCCTTCTCAATTCACAGTCCTTTCAGACGGGCAGTGAACAAGAAGAACAAGTCTATAAAAAGACACCCTTGCAGATGCCCCGCTTTCCAGTTGCACGGAAGCAAGTCTTTCCACGTGCCTCGGAAAAAGAAATTCGTGAGCGACCGGCGCATATCCATGCGTGGATGCCGTCTTATGTTCCCACTGAAAAGCGTGAGTTAGCCTACCTTCTAAAGACGAACTCATTGAAAACAAACGAAACATCTTTCTGCAGAGCGTGCTCAGACAAAGGTTATCCGTCCTCAACCAACTAATGGCGAGTCGTCTGCTGGGTATGCCATTATGATTTCTTCCTGTTCAACGTGTTCAGGAAGTACACATTGCCAAAGTTCTTGGGAATGACAGCAAAAGAACTAGGCCTTGGTCCTGCACCATCAAAATTGTTGTCCGCGGATCGACCCGTTGCTGTTGAAAGTGAAAACGACACCACTGCACCCATTCTCCCGCCGGCAGTACCCGGAACAATATTCAAAAAGAAGAAGAAGCACCATCATGTAAGCAAGCAAACGTTTTCTCAAGCATGCTCTTCAGGAAAAGCCCCCTTCGTTGGTACCCAATTCTGTGTCGCCGGCGCCAGTGCTTGCTCCCATTGCACCGACTCCACCGCCGGTACAAGCAGAGAAACCGAAAGCCATTCCGGTTCGACCACTCATCGTCATCAAGGAAGTGAAGCGACCCGATGCTGCTTCAGAACTTCTCGCTCTCGAGGATCTCAGTCATGTTCGAAAAGACAGAGAGTGTGGAGCAATCCGTTTCAGGACATTTCCATCTCAAAACCGGCGCCACCTCCAGTGGTCATCAAACCAAAGCACAAGGTTTGTCTCATTTCCATACGATGAATAGTTTATTCAGACCAAAAATAAGAAGAAAGCAACGACCTTGGATATCTTCGAAGAGCCGCCGATCTTCCAGTTCACACCCGTGCCTCCTCCACCACCACCTAAGCCTCGAGGTACTAAAGTGTTCACAGCTTGTAAAAAAGACATACTCAGGAAGACCACCAAAGAAGCATGGTCCAAACTGGAAGGGTGGGCCTGCAGCAAAAACTCCAACAGCTGCGGCCAAAAAAGCGACTCCCGCGTCCACGGTTTGTGATTTCAATTAAATATTATTTGTTTAGCCGAAGTTGTTTGATTCCACTCCAATACAGAAGACGCTCAAACAGGCAGAGAAATTGTAAGGATTGAAATAGCAGTCAAATCTTTATTCGAATAGATCTTGGAAGCCAGCAAAGGTGAAGGACGAGAAGCCGCCGAAACCTGCGCCTTTAGTCCTAATTCCACCAAGAGGTAAGAGTCTTCCTCATAGTCATCGTCCTTCATCCTCTCCTCCTCCTCCCGGGGTGATTCGTCCGCCGATGGCAGTGACAAATTTTGCCGCTCCAATAAATTATGCAAGAAGCTCGTACGGCGCGCGCACGAGCCTCCTCTCGTCCATGGAGCCCCAACCAGCCCCACCACCACTAGCATGCGTCCCTCGTCGATGCGGCAATGTTCGAATCAATAGAGGTCCTCGTTTTTTGCAGACGAGCCTTCACCGGCGCCGGCAGTAGCCAAGGAACCACTGAAAGTGCGCATCAGTTTCGGCAGCGACAAGGCTGCGTCCAAAGCCGCCACTCCAGTGCAAAGTGAGTCTTTCTAAATTGACAAAAATATTTTCTTTGTGTCTTAGAATCTCCAACTCCACCAGCCGGACCATCGAAAGAATGGTCGCCTGCGCCTCTTGTTTTACTTGAAAGTACAAAGAAAGGTAAACATTTAAATTTTGAATAAGTTGCGAAACTCTCTTTAGACGACGACAACGACTCCGAGAGCACGATTCCGATGTATGGACCGGGTAGTGAAGACGATCCAACAACTTTCCCGTTGGGCATGTCACAGAATGACCCGAATCCGCTACTCGGCAAAAAGAAGAAGAAGAAGCATAAGGAAAAGGAGAAGGCAGGCTATTCTTTCCTTCATGTGTCCATCTCTTTCTGTTCTCGTCTCCTCATATTGCCATTCAGGAACGCGAACGCGACTCGTCCGAAGAGCGTCGCCATAAGGAACGAAAGCGAGAGAAGAAGGAGAAGAAGCGTCTCAAGAGGGAGGCTGAGGAGCGCGAGAAGGCCGAGGCCGAAGCCGCCCGTCAGCGCCCCAATCAAGAGACTGAAGGTTGGCATTTTCGTCGCTTCTTCTAAAACGAGCAAAAAAATCTTCAGGCAAACTAACACTCAAGTTCAAATTCCCAAAGTCCGAGTCAACTGCTGGTTCTTCTGTGCCATCGACGCCGACACCGGTGCCGGTGAAAGCCGAAGAACCGCCAGTAGCCCCAACGCCACCTCCAAAAGTCATCACTCCACGCCAGCTCAGCCCGTAAGTAGTCGAGAGAGACATTGAGAGCTGTGGGTGGCTTTCAGTGTGGCCGATCGAAAGCCAACTCCCTTCCTTCCGCCATCCAGAGAAGCGAGTAATTCCTCACGACCGAGCTCGGTGATGGAAAAGGAACGAGTGCCCACACCAGCAGGTGCAAGAGTCCCCTTGAATCCCAATTGTTGCAGGCCCGATTAAACTCGTTGTGAAAGCGGAACATAAAGAGAAGAAAGTGAAGAAACATCGAATGAAAGTAACGCCGGTGATCACAGATCCCTTCATCAAAGCCCTTCAAGGAGATAAGGTAGAAATCCAACAAAACTTCTTTATTTTATAAATTATCTTCTAGAAGCCAGTAAAAGAGGAACGCAAGAAAAGCATAAGCGGCGGGTCTAAAAATGCTAACGGCTCGCGTGCTCCTTCCCGAATAGATCCCACGCCACCACCGCCTCCAGTGGCAACCGCGGCCACTCCTTCAGGTGACGAGGACGAGGTGTGGATCTGCCCACTCTGCTCGGTTGCTTATGTCGACGGAGCTGACATGGTCGGATGCGACTCCTGTGACCGCTGGTTTCACTGGTAGACTTATTCCGCTAAAACATAATGGAAATCTTCAGGAGTTGTGTTGGACTTCTTATTGCTCCACCTGAAAACTCAGCGTGGTTCTGCCAGACGTGCGCGAAGAAATCCAAGACAATTAGAAGTGAGAAGAGGCCACACGGCGATGACATTGGGAACGCGCCAAAACGCAAAAAGCTAGTATAAGGGTCATTGTGCTCAAGTTTTGTGATATTTATTCATGTTTGTGAATCTAATTGCTTGCTCTCTCATCTAGGATTTCAAAACTCGAACCGGGTGACTAACTTTTACTTGGACTTGTTGAATAAATTTTAAGTCCTTGTTTTTGCTTTTTTTTCATGTTGCTCAAGAGAAGGACAAGAAGCCTTTGTTTTAGCGGTACGACACTGTGTTGTTGACAACTCGCCGTTGTCGCGAGAGAGGAATGGACGAAGTGAGGGTTATCTCGATGAAGCGACAGGAGGCAAGAATGAAAAGTGACTTGAGGAGAGACAGTCGACCCGGTTTCATTTGCCAGGCCATTGTTTCAAGCGCTTGTCATGCGGTGCATGAAACGCTTGTTAACAGGTTTTTTCTCGCCTTTCCAAGGCCATTGTTGCCATCGAGTATAAAGCAGCGACGGTACGGTCTCGACAGCACTGCGAGTTCCTCTGCAGCTGCAGCAATGGAGGTCGCTGAGTCTCGCATCAAAGCCTACCGCTTCGTCGCCTATGTGGCTGTCGTCTTCTCCGTGGTTTCTGTCGTCGCCGTTGCTCTCACCCTTCCGATGGTCTACAACTATGTGAACCAAGTGAAGAAGAGCATTGGCAGTGACGCCGACTACTGCAAGGTTGGCTTGACTTCTTTATCGACGGTTTAGTTTTAGACCACGGCCAAGGACATCTGGGATGAGGTGAACGGCCTCAAGGACGTTCCCGAAACCTCGAACAGGACTGCCCGAGCTGCCAAGAACCACAAGAAGGCTCGTCATCACAAGACTCATGCTCGTCAAGCTGGATACGGGGCCGATGAGGGAGTCACAGGAGGCACTGCTGCCGCTGGAAGCTGCGACTCGTGTTGTCTGCCTGGTCCGGCTGGACCACCTGGACCTGCAGGACGACCTGGTAATCCCGGAAAGCCTGGCGCTCCTGGCTCTCCTGGAAATCCAGGAAAGCAGGCCGGCACCCCATGCGCGCCTATTACTCCACCTCCTTGCCAGCCTTGCCCTCAAGGACCACCTGGACCTGCCGGACCTCCAGGACCTGAGGGAGACGCGGGCCCTGACGGCACTCCAGGAAACCCCGGACCCGATGGAGTTCCTGGTGAACCTGGACCTAAGGGACAACCTGGACCTGACGGATACCCCGGCACCCCTGGTGCAGTCGGAGCCCCTGGAGAAGATGCGCAGTCAACTACAGCTGAGCCTGGAACTCCTGGACCCGCTGGACCTCCCGGACCTGCCGGATACGAGGGACCTGCTGGATCACCTGGAAACGATGGAGCACCAGGAAACCCGGGCCCCAAGGGACCTTCTGGACCGGCTGGAAATCCGGGCGCTGATGGTCAGGCCGGAGAACCAGGTCCTGCAGGACAGCCCGGAAAGCCCGGTGAGCGCGGAATCTGCCCCAAGTACTGCGCCATCGATGGCGGAGTCTTCTTCGAGGATGGAGTTCGTCGCTAAGAGACGGCGCTTTTCGATAGAGAATCTCACTACTAGTGCCCATTCTCATTCTTCTTCGCGGATGTTTGGGAGGCAATCAATAGCCGATAAAATTTCACAAAATGTCTCCTATACATGACAATCGAAAGAAGTAGCAAAGAGCTCAACGGCGTTTCGTCTGCCGTAGCCCGATGAACTATCGTCTGAGCATCATGACAGTCTCTCCTCATAAAAGACGCTAGGGTGTGCGGCGCGACTTTATCTGATCAAGTAGAAGAGACGCCGTCCCATTTTCGGATGGCAATGGTGCCTGAAAGCGAAAACACGTTCCGTCTCCTCACAAAATGAACTACGTCACGACAACTGCTCTTGCATATTGTTAGTTTACTAATCGACCCAGAGAAGAATGCACAACACTGTAACTCAAGCAGTTCAGAGGGGCAGGATGACAACCATTTCGAAGAGAAGCCAGTACTTGTAAGCGTTAGCGCTCTTCGCCAAAGTAACGTCCGCATCTATACACGACGTAAGAGCCGATGGTGATTCCGGCGCACATCACAGGGATCAGAGCGGCAATGACAATGTCTTCATTGGCCACCTCGTACCAAGGACGATATCCTGTGATCCAGAAAATGACCTGCACGATGTCGGCCATTAAATACTGCACCACGAGAACCATCTGCGAGTTTCAATATGCGTAAGGAAATGATCGAGACCTGATATCCTGCGAAGGCGAAGAGGAAGTTTCGGCGCTTTTGATGGATGCCGATGAATAGAAAGATGACGAAGAATGGTTGAGCGGAGAAAACGAGAATAGCAATTTGGGCCTCGTCATAGCGAACGATGGCAATCCCGAAAGCCGCGAGGATGGCCACGAAGTAGATAATGCCAAAAATCACTGAGCCGAGCTTGTCAAGTGAGCAACTGAGTGAAAACGCACCTTCACATTTCCAAATCCACAACAGCACTTGGGGATAGAAGACTCGTCGAAGGAGCTCAAATCGATCTTCGGCATTCCCTACTCGGGCTTCTCGATCGAGTTTCCGCTGAGAGAAGAGTACGCGACTGACGTGATCACGCGCCGACTCAAAGGTGTGAGGTAACCTCGGAGCCCTTGGACGGCGTGATTCCTCGTCGTTGATCGTGGCAGCTGATTTCGCTCCTCTTGTTCGCAACTCGTTCCATTGCTCGCTCTTTGAAATGAATACATGGCGAGGTGAATTGGGGGTTGGTCTCTATTTCCAGCACGCTTTATGAGAAGCGTTTGTAAATGAACTTTTTCATCTTTATTGGTAGAGATGCTCGTGTTTGTACAAATGCTAGTTTTCCCATTAGGGACTAACTTCGCGAGGCTTCCTTAGTTCTGTGAAGTAACGATAACAGCGATAGACAACGTGCGTTAACCAGATTTGAATGATAATCTCAAAGACCACAAATGCAAAGACAATCACAAAGGCGGCTATGATGTACGGAGCATCCTTTTGACTGCTGTGGCCGGTAGCCTTCTCCCAGGTCTCCGAGTCTTGAAGAATGCCGAGGAGCGTGAGCACGGCTAAGATGGCAATGACCACGAAGGCTACGGCAATAATGATCATTTCAAGAATCTGAAACAATCTCAATTCACGTGTCTACTTGCCGATGCAATTATGAATGGGAGTAGAAATCCGGGTCGCTCAGTTTTGAGGCCAACGAATAAGCACGTAATAACGGCCACAGCAACGATAAATCCGATAATTTCTGGTAAAGCAAAGAATAATCCATGTTCTCGTGGTACAAAGAGGGCGACGAAGATGGCGATGCAATCAATAATGAGGACGACGGCCGAAATTATGGCAATGGCCCAAGTTCCAGTCTGGAAACGCTTTCGTTTCAGAACTTTGCAAACCTTTACATTCGTGCATCCACAACAGCATTTGTAATAATGATTATTTAATGATGGCTCAATAGTTGTGAAAGCCATTCGTACAAGGACAGAGAGATCGCCGAAGACGCGCGGTGAATCACGAAGATCGCCCTAGAGAAAGAGAGGCAGAGAGATTCAAACTGGTCTCCCTCGCCGCGACCTGCGTCAGACGACCGCTCACCGCAGAAGTTGTACGGCACTTTCAGCACCATCCAATGCTGGCATTCTCGATTTCGTCGGAGTCATCAGATGCTAGTCTCCGTTATTACTACTCTCGACATTCCAGAGAAACTCTTATTCAACTCGTTGAGAGCAATCATCCAAAATTGTTGGTTGAATTGCTCGCAGTGGATCCCGTTTTGCCGCGAAATTCTTTACATCACCATGCAAGAAGAACAGAACATGTTTACTCAAAATGGTACAAGTGAGAAAGCTTCGAAAAGATATGAGCAGTCATTGAGCAAATGGATTATCAAAGTTGAGAAGAAGAAGAGGTAGAAATTTTACAGTTTTATGCATTTCCACCGCAGGCCAAGAACCGAGCCAACTTCTCGAAGTACTTGCGACAGCGGTTCACCGTGAAGAACATGAGTTTGAGAATAAAAGCGATGACAAGGATCGGAAGTGCCCAGATAACGAATCCGAGGAAAGACTCCCAGAAACCAAGCGATCGTCCGGCATCCTTGTTCACTTCGTGGCGAAGCTCCGACTTGTTACCCGCGTAGTTGTAGGCGACCAAAGCGAAGATGCCGAAGGAAATAAGAACGTAGCAGTAGATGATGTTGATGAACTAAAGAGTGTTTACAAGTGTTCGTCTCTTACCTCGACGATCAAGAATGGAACGAGGAATTTGGCACGTTCCTTCAGGAGACCGAGAACAAGAAGAATTACGGCGATGACGTTGAGGAGCCAGCCGATTCCGTTAACGATGGAGAAGCTGACCTTGGAGACTTGGTCATCCCAGTGCGCCACGGCCACATAAATGAAGGCAGCAAGAGTGAGAGCAATGACAATCACATGAAGAACTGCGACGATCCAGCTCCCGATCTGATAGAGCCTGACTTCAAGAAGCAAAACTCACTTTCACATTGATAGCACCGCAGAGACAACGATATTTCCTCTGCGTTAGCATCGGGGGCTCATCCTTCGCCATCTTTGTCGCACAGGGAAGGTCTTGAGGACGCGCACTGAGAAAGGAGAAACACCCAATAAAATGCGGTGGATCCGGTTGAGAAGTGGTGAAGGTGGCACGCGGGGTGGAGTTCTATCTGGGGGTGGCTGAGAAGACCGGGCGATGCAGGTCGCCACGGGCACCTTACATGCTGCCCTCTCCTTGGACCTGTCTGCGGGTGTCTCAGGGTGGAAGTGGAATTGTGAAACGTGAACAACATCTATGTGCCATACATCTTATTGTGAACTCCCAAATGATCGACTGTCTTGTTGACAAAATTCACGACGCAGTTGCCGAGAATGACGAGAATCGTGCGTTTGGTCTCATAGAACGAGTTCTACAAAGTTCTTGGTTTCGATTGATTGCTGGAATGTTTCGCCCCCAATCGCATCTCCGAAAGAAACATCACGCGTGTTCTGCCGTCTGCGACTTCCAATACCCGTGAAAACCGCACCCAACCGAAGGCTGGCGCCACAAAATTGGCGGTGAATCACGTTTGTGCCATCCACCTCATCGTCGCTATGAGTTCCCCACGTCAGTGAGCATTCCTTCTCGATGAATCTGCACAATTGTTTTGAAATCGTTTTTTTCTTCGGGCATGTGCACGTACACCTGAGGAAGACTCTCCAAGAGGAATGCCAAAGAGAATATGAGATTGTTGATTGAAACGAAGGAATATGAAGAGAAAGCGAAATGCCCAGACAACTCTACTCACAGAGTTTTGCGGAATGGCACCATGAGACGGCAACGTGTATTAGCACTGGAAGAGATCCATGGAAAATGCGACGACCCGGATATGGAGACTTGCAGAAATGAAAAAAGACTACGCTACCATCTGGTAAATTGATAAAAGGAACGAGGTACGAAGGAATTGAGACCTAATAGTTTGGGAGACTCAAGAGATCAGTCAATGGAGGTTGTTTGGGGTTGCTCCCAGAACTGAGTGATCGAGATGAGCTGCGCGAAGACGAGCGAGAGCGGCGTCTTGATGGCCGCTTTGACTCGTCGTTCACGCTGGCAGGTCAAGAGTTGCTTGAAGGCGCGTCGGAAGTCCCGTGAGAACCGTGAATAGATCAACGGGTTTAGCATCGAGTTGAGATGACCGGCCCAAGTGACAACCGTGAAGATCGTCTCCTGGCTGTTGCTGAAGCACTGCAAATCTCGGAGATTCACAACTAAGGCACAAAGCTTACGCTTTCACAAAGAGCGAAGAAAGGAGCAAAGAAGAAGAAAGGCGTCCAACAGATGATAAAGGCTCCGACGACGATGGAGAGTGTTCGGGCGGCTCTTTGCTCGTGCACATAACGCATCATTTGTCGGGACTTCTCTCGGACGCCCACTTTCTTCTTCACTCCGGCAGCTCCAGCGGCTCCGGACACGGTAGCCGCTGCCAAATTCGCTATGGACGAGTTGGACTCCTGAAATGAAGACAACTTAACAGTAGATGTGACGCCTCTTGCTGAAATTTGCAGTGGAGTGATACTTTCTGAAGATCTGCTTCAAAAACAATCTCAGTTAAAACCAGGATGATTCCAGTGCAACTCCACTTCAAAGACGAGTGGAAAGAACGCAAGAATGAGAAGATGATGAATAAAAATGGCTGAGATGTGGTGCTTACATGCGTCGCCACACTCGAAGTGCTCTGCGTGCGATTAATGGAGTTGTGGCTGTTGTGATGGTGCGGCTGCGAGGCCGAGCCATTCTCTACCTTGCCCCCGTTCGAGGGTTTCGGCAAGGGACAGCCGTTGCGATGCGAGTTCGCTCTCGCGATACCGAAAGTGTTGAGCGTATGCGAGGACTCGGGACGGAGGAGCGGCGACTGCTCTTGGTTCCGATCGACCAGAGACCGGCATGAAACCTGAAAGAGGGGGACCTTATGGAAGAGCTTGCCGATATCTAACCTGTTTCTGTAGTCGATTTAGCTGTGGAGTTGCTGGAGAAGCGCCGGGCACCCGAACGGAGGACCGTGCACTCGCTGTTCCCTTGTTCGGTCGACCACAGTGGATTCGTAGTTGAGGTGGGGGTTCTTCTGAGCCCGCACTCTCACTCTCCGCCTTCTTACCATTCTTCGTGATCTTCATCTGCAAGACCAGGAACTCGACTCTTGCAACAATATATCAGTTGCAAGAATGTTTGTGGGAAAGGAGCCAAATCAGGAAGGAAGGAAGGAAACCGGAGGATGGCGGGCAATTTTCAGCGTGTTACTTGTTTCCCGGAACTCTTTCCAATGAGCATTTCTTCCTCTCGTCTTCCCTCTCAAGCCGCATTTGGCTCATTCCTAAACTAAACGTAATTCTGCTTGTTCCACTTTTCTTGTTTTCCTGGCCGAACTTTCTGTTGACGTGCTTGAGTAGAAGAAGCAAGGAGCGGTGGCCGTTTTCCAAAACAATTCGGCGAAATGATGATTTCGCCTTTTTCTTTCCTCTTTTATTGCGGCGCGTTACACTTTGATCTGAGCCGAAGTTAGACTCCAAGATTAGGATCGCAAAATCCACCCACTATGCAAAGAAGTTCTTTCAAAGAAGGCAGAAAGAACTTTGTGTCATGCACGTGTTAGAGTCTGGAAAAGGGAAGAGAGGAGGAGAGCTAGCACGAACCTTTTTGACACCGCTGCGCAGGCTTCGCGAGTGACGTGTGGCGATAACGAAGACCTTCCCGTAAGCGAAGAGGATGAGGATAAGCGGCACGTAGAAGGAGACCAACGCCGAGAACGTCAAGTACATGGGACTATCGGTGAAGAGGCACTGATACTGCAAAACAATCTCATCTTCCCCTTGTCTTGATCCTTCTCCCAAGGCTCTTTCTTTTTGTCAAAACATGTCCGTCTTCTGCTTGCTTGCTATGCATGAATGAGTTCCCGTCGAAGAATGTGGGGAGAGAGGGAGGATTCTGGCTGGCGACTCCCTCCTCGGCGTCACACAAACTGCGCTTTACGTGAAACCGCTTCATTGTGGAATTCAGTTCCTCAGCAGCTAAACGAGGTCCAATTTGAACCCAGACAGCCGAACCCCCGATGCGCAAGCCATTCACTGTGTGAAGTGACTCGAAAAACTTAGCCTCAAACATCCCCGTAAATGAAGTTTGAATCGTACTTGTCATGTACACTTCCCAAATGACCGAAATTCTAAATAGCGCTCAAAGGGTGCAGCATCGCGCATCGAAACACACGCAGCTCCCTTGCTTCCTGCAGCTGTAGAGATAAATTCAAATGTCGTCGTAGTCTAGTGAGGTCAAAGCAAAGGAGGACGAACCTGATCCTCATACAAATGCGGCGAGCTTGTCCGCCACCAGATAATCGCCGGGAATGAGAGGCCTGAAAGTGACACTTTAAAGATTTTGCAGCATCTCACAACTATATCGTATTTTTCGTTTCACACTCTTTCGTTAATTTCACCGTGTTGCAAATGCAGATCTAGAGCTAAAGATACGCTGCAAATTCCGCTGTGTCTGCTTTGCGCAAATTAAGTGCGATGACTTTGGACCAATCCAGACCATCTCCCTTCCAGAACGTGGCGCAGACGAAAAGATTCAAAGCAAGAATTCGTTTCCGTGTTTTCGTGAGTCGTGTGTGCGCGTGCCGACAAGGAAAGAAGACGCGCTTGCGTAATTTGAGTGTGCCAGCTGGGATTTCCTCTTCGAGCTCCTGCGACCAAGAATGCTCAGATAGACTAATGACTACGGTTTTATTGAGATCTACAGCTCAGTGTCCAATGATGTCAGTAGGCAGAAAAGGAATGCCCCAACAACCACACGGAAAGTGGCAAGCATCAACTCACAAGCAGACATGAGCCAGACGCCGCAGATGGCCGACATGATCCTCTTTGTGGACACCTTGTCGCGGTAGCCGATCGGATCTCGGCCCGCCATGTATCGGTCGAGACTGATCACGCACAAGTTCCAAATCGAACTTGTAGACGCCAGGATGTCCATGGCGTGAAAGAAGTCACACATGCTCAGACCTAAACGATTGTTTGCGAAAGCTCATCGAACTTACCAAAAAGCCAAACATGGCGAGTCATCTCGAAGAAGGAGTTCATGGGCATGACCACCAGACCAACAATAAGGTCGGCGCACGCCAATGAAATAATCAAATAGCCAGTAGGATTTCGAAGATATCGCTTCGTGCAGACGGCGAGTACGACGAGACAGTTGCCCCCAACTGTCAAGAGACAAACGGAGAAGAGGAGAAGCGCGAGCAGGGGATGCCTCCAATGAATGGTGGGCATCTGAGGCTCCAGGATCTCGGTCGAGTTCCGCATCTGCAAAAACATTAACCACGTGACTGAAGCAGGTACACGCGAAGACGGATGGCTACTTGCATAAGAAATGCGCCAAGAACCCCGTAGCCGCCCTCGTATCCGTCTTGGTCTGTCATTTCCCTTTTACGCAGGGAAGCAACGAACATGGAGTGCTCGAGGGCATGATCCAAACGATTTTAGAACGGAGAGGCCAACCCGCGTATGGACTCACATATGGATGAAGTTCGATGACGTAGCCACCGACACCATCGTCCTCGTCCACAACCGCGGACGAGACGTTCATTGACGGCACACTGAAGAGAGAGGGAGATCTTCGTTGTTTCTCACGAAGACGTGCAATCTCACGCGCGACCCTTACGCATTCGACGACGCGCGCGAGGGAGGAAGAAGGGGAAGGAGGAGACGGCCCATTAGTTCGGAGAGTCGGAACAACGGTGACACGGGCGGGAGAAGCGGGGCGAGGGAGTAGAGGGCGAAGACCTCCGGGTGTTCCCAGGCCATCCGGAAACTTGACACATGCCCCTATCGGGAGTGGAGAAGCTCGTGACACACCGGACACATAGTGAACTTCCTAATTGGCGCGAGGGTGAATGATGAGGAAACGCGGACGAGGCAGGAAAGAGAAGGAGGGGAAGGCGAGAAGCCTGTCTTCTCCACACCAATCCAAGTGCTACTGACAGAAAGCTCATGTTCAGATACGACTCATAGTGGCCTCTTTCCGAAAATAACAACCCGACTTAGGCAGAAAAACGAACTGGAGACGGGACGAGCGAGAGAGAGACGAGTCGAGGGAACGTTCAAAACGTCGCGTCAAAGCTGTCTCGACCGGGGTTCCGCCATATGCCGCAATGCATGGACAATAAGTGTGAGCTCGGCCAGTCTTTCGCTGTATTTCGCGCCGCCGAAAACATGAGAAGGGCGGAGAAAAGGCGGAAACGAGGCGGGCAGATGCGTTTGTGTCATTTTCGAAGTTCATCAAATTGCCTTCATCGAGGTGTTGTTTAGTGCAAGAGAGGGACGCTTTGTATACAGAGGATGGTGCGTGTGTTGCGGATCGGGAAGGGCCTTGTTTCCCTTCCAACCACCAAAAGATGAGTGCCTCAATTCATCGACAAGGTGGAGACGTGCGCATTCAAGGCTTCTCGACCACACACGAAACGCGCTGCTCATTCGAAAAACATCAGACAACGAGCTCAAGGGTTCACGGTGACTCGATGATCAAGAACCCGACGCCAACAAAACAAACAAAATCTTCGCAAAAACTCCTGCAAGAGCTTCGGTGAGGTCGCTGCGGGCAACCGACCTGTGAAGATTTGAAAGAGACGCCCTCGCCTTAACAACGAGTGCCACGTTCTACGGCATTGAAGAAACTCCACTCTAACTCCGAGTATCTCCCCTCTCCCCAAGGGCTTCCGAAATTCAAGCACAACGAGACAATAACGTAGTTGTGGAGTTAGCCGAGTGCACTTAAAATTACTCAGAGAGAATCGAGAAAATAACGAGAAAGACCAATGCTTGCTCAAGTCCTGATGGATGCCGATAGACCAGACGCCGTGGGATGGACACGCACGAAAGCGTTTTTGTGCTCGATGGCATAAATAAAAATGGTCGGGGGCAGCACGTCTTTGAGAAAGTTCGTTGAAGCGCAAAAGCGGTGTGCCGCCACTCTCCTTTCTTTTGCTGCGTCGTGTCTTCCTTTGGAGGGTCGTGGAAAACATCAGGTCAACAGAAGGGAGAGAGAGAGGAATCCTGACGAGCCCGGTGCTTATCTTCGAACCCTCTTTGAGAGAGGCGCGAACCCCGCGTCTGGTATGACGAAAGACGGGAATAACTAGGTAATAAGCATTATCACAAGGAACCACTCGTTCTGAATGACCGCTCTAAAGCGAAGATCGGAATGGACCCGGGACACGAGAGACTCACCAAGAGTCTAGGGAAACAAATTGATGTGTGCAGCTTCCTTCTTGAAAAAGGCGGGAGATGGCCGCACGACGTCCACCCCCAGGAACGAGCGCGTCGCTGGACGCGCACGCTGCTCCTTCGCGCGTCGACAGAGCAAATCGCGTTTCCACAACTTGCTGGCCGGCATTCCGTCAGATGGCGGTTCCGGCCGCTATTCAACAGGCAGTGACAATTTTTTTCCCACGACATCGCAACGAAGCAGCATCATAATTATACTCCAGAGACGAAAACTCCCACAGGAGCTAGCACAGTGCGGAGACTACAACAATTACGTTATTTTATGGTCGGTCAAAAATGAGCTAGGGTAATTGGGCATGCGCACTAGGTGGCCTTGCAGAAAAGTACATATTTCAAATTCGGAGAGAAAAATGTTGAACCCCAAGTTCTCGTGTTATTCGGGTCGGAGAGGACGCAAACACTGCCAAAACCGCTCCTCGTCCGCCCTCTCCTCATCATAATACCCAGGTCTACGCCACGTCGAGACTTCGCAGTAGAAAGTGAGGAAGAGAAAAAGAGAATTCGACGCGTGCCAAACTTGAAAGTGCAACGACGAGACGCAAAATCCCGCCTCATTCTTCTTTTCCACGGCCATGTGCTCGGAAAAAAAGCGTTTCCCTTGTCGAAAGGCACTTTTCTCAATGAAAAGATCGTCGAGAAGGCAACGGGTAGAAATTGATTTGACGTTCATTGGCCGTTTCCGACTCACGAACACGTCATCTTCACGCTCTCACGCTCCCTTTTCGGGTGCTTCACGAAGGAAAAAAGAAGGTTGGGGGTGGCCGGCGCTGAGACTGCTGACGGGCAAGTCGCGGACCCCTTAATGGATCTACTTCTTAGAAGACTGCCGGGTTCGCGACTTCCGACCGCGGCGAGGATGGTGGGAGGCCGTTCCGGGGATCAGTGGCCAGGGCACTTTGCGCAGTGCTCGCCAGGCTGTCAAGTCCCTCGAGGGTGGTGGCAGTTCACCGCGCAAAGTTAGCCGGAAGAACAAGAAGCGGTTATGTGGCTGTGTGTCTCCTCGGGGGGTCTAGCCAGTCATCCTCTGCACTCACAAATGAGTCGCCGAAAGTTCGAGCCGCATACTAGTCGAAGAGAGAGAGAAATGAGCAAAGTCGACACAGAGACACGCGAAGGTCTTCATCGCCGCGAGCTTTCGGTACTCGAAAAAGGACACGTAAGGGTTCTTGAAGGAAAAAAAACGCCCTCTTTGTTTTGAAAACTCTTGTGATGTCCAGTGTGCAGCAGCCGCACAAAGCGCTTTCACGAGAGCGAGCAGGAACAAAGTTTTTCTCTCTTGCTCCCGCCTCTTCTTTGGGATCTTCGCCATTTTCGCATTTAGCGAACAGAGAGTTGCCGGACTGGGACACATCCCCACACATTATGAGGAGAAAGACGAGGACGTTGAATGTGAAGAAAGAGACTTGAGAGGAAGAAGAGAGGGGAAGAAGTGGCGATGGTGTCTCAAAAGTCTTCTTCGACAAGGAGTCAAAGCTCATCAACTCCTTTTTGTCGTTGCGCGTCGCAAATTTTTCGACGAATGAACTTTGTTTCGTGGGAAAGCCAGCTGCTTCCTGAGAAACGCCTCGATGAAGGGCGAAAACATCCACATTTTCACGATTTTCAGACATGCCATCAAGCACTTTTGCAAATCCGCCGCCACGCTTGTGCGCCTGTTTGGGTAATAAACAATGACGCTCGAACATTCTTGACCTAACTAACAATAAGAGTTGGTCAGAGAATAACGCCGGGGCGACCGGAAGCACGGACCATTGGCTGGACTTTCTCTGCCGTGTCTCTGCTCAATGGGTGCGGAAAGCAGGGCATATGAAAGCCGGGGCAAAACAGGCCGGATGAAGGAAAGCCCCTTTCGCCGGCTGCCGCGGTGGGGGCGTCTAACGAGGACCCCACGCACTTTACGTGGTTATGATGAGGAATGTCACAAGCAGAGACAAAACGAAAAAGTGCCATTTAGACTGAAATCTAAGGCTCTCCATGAATGTAGCGTTCCGCACGGAAAAGCAGGAACCGAAAGTGAGGATTCACACCACACCACAACCAGCTGGGGCGTGCCTCAGGACGCGCTGCTTTTGTGGTTGCAGCTGCGTCGACGCGCGACGATCCACCCTCCAGCCGGACGAGTCGACGATTCTCTCAATGGGGAAGTTGTGGAGAATTGCGAAAGAGACGTCACAGGGGAGTTTCGAGGTGAACTTTCGAGAACGAATATAACCGACTAGATCATTTTCGAACGACATTCATCTCCTACGCGAGAGAGAATTTGAGGGTGTTTGTGTCGGTGAGGAAAGCCGAGAGCCAGGGAAGAGGACGAGTTGGGAACGAGAAAACGTAAATGCCCCGAAAGTATGGGTGCCGATTCAATTCTCGTCGCTCGCTCGTCGGGTTGAGCAACGACCAAAACCGCCACTCTCATGGTCCTCGCCCTAGGGTCCAATACACGTCCATTCTCTCACACAGCCCTCCTAGGTCTTCTTCTCCTTCCCTCACGTTTTTCTCCCTCGTCAATGTTGCAGGCAAAAATGGGAGAAAGGAAGGAGGTGAAACTACATGCGCCCCCATTAAAGAGTCCCTGAAGACGCAGGAAGTATCCGGGACGCGCATAGATATAACTCGGTTAGGGCGTTGATTGTCGGTTTGCGAGCTTCTGCGGAAATCTTCTTTAGAGGCGAGCGAGTAGCAGTCGCATTTGCGACATATCCTTTTCTGTGAAGAGCATGAGGGATCACTCTTGGGGATTCACACGCAGCAGACGATCAGAATCTCGCTCTCCGTTCCATCCCTTGATTCGCCACAAACACAAACACACATGGCCGTCTTACTGGAATACGAAAGACCGCATGGGGGAGTATTTACCGAGAATTTCCGTCTCGTCGTTGAGAAGCAGAGTTTTGGGGAATAAGAATGAGGGAGCGTGAAGAGAGGGGAAGGGATTCCCTCGTTATGGTCGACGATACCGATTGCCAGGCGGAGGTGGAAGTAGAGTCTATATGGGAAATCTCTTCCTCGCCTCCATTGCGAGGGGGGAGGCGACGGTAATATTGGATGAGCCGCGAGAGTCCATCCAAAGCGGGACCAAAAGAAAGACTCGACGGCATCGAGTTTCGTGAACAGAGCGAGTGTCCGTTTCTCGCACCCACATTGGAGTGCGCGAGAAGGCTGCAACATATTCGGAGGTGTTTGCGCCATGGTCGTCGCCTCCACAGCCACACGTCAAGTCGCCGACGGCCATGAGCGAACCGCATTCAGTCTCTCGAGAAGAGTCGACGATGGATGGAGCGGATGCACGAATAAGATCGCGCGTGCCGCTTCCGCGTTCTTTTAGCGTCAAGTGATGGCGAATAAGGAAGGCAATGCTGCGGAAATTGTTCTCCCCCATTCGGTCATCACACTGAAAGTCGACGACTTTCAAAGGAATGGCTTCGAATCCTAATTTATGGACGAGAATTTAGGCAATTGCTTAACTTGGTAATGAGAGGTCGCATAGCACGTCGAGGGAAGTTTTGGATAAGACCCAGAGACAGAGAAGAGCATACGATGTTCAAAGCGGAAGTCTTTGTGTCAAAGAGTGCATTTGGCAAAACACGTTCAAGTTCCCATCGAGAGAAGAAGACAATAAAGATGAGCACCAATCGCCGTGCTGAAGGAGGATTGGCAAAACAAGACGAATTGCACACACACTCACACACGCTCATTCCACTGCCTCCTCATGCCTCCAGGGATGAAGGAGCAAAGGGCGACGCTAAAGGGTTGCTCCCCCCTCCCCCCCCCCCCTCGGATACTGAACTTGTTATGCGCACGCGCACTTCTCTCTTGTCCATCCTCGTCCTCATAGTGCGCGGTGGCCGAATGTCGTCCTTATCGAGTTTTCACTCGACGGTGATAGAGAAAAGGCCAACGAAGTCAAGTGACGAAAAAAAACGAAGGCCAAGAACAATCGACCAGCAAAAGGAGCAAGAAGAGCACACATCGAGGAAGACGAACGGATTGGCCCGGGCCATTACGGCCTCCTTCGGGGCGGCAAAGAGGCCACGAAGAGTGAAGAGGAGAGAAAGATGTGCTTTTCGCCTTGAGGAAAAGAAAAGCGTCGAGCGAAGAGCGAACAAAGTTTAGGCCTCGTTTTTGGTGAGTTGAGCGAAAATCCCAGGGCGACAATAATGCGCTGAAGAACGAGAAGAGAGGCGCCCCACCACAAGCCGACCCCTCTCGAGTCTCTCATTTTCACATTCTTCAAGGCTCAAGTCTTCAAAGAACAGCTGTTGTTTACTAACACTGCTGTAATTACCGTAGACTAGAATGCCGCATTCAAGCCACTAATGGCTGAACGCTGTAGCTGAGCGAAGGTGGAAGTGGACATTGGGGAGAAGGCAATTCGAATGTGCAACGGCTGAATTGCCTTTGCCTTCTCGCCGGTGGTGTCGTGTTGGGCAAGGCGCGGCGCCACCTTCTAACTAATGTGTTCCGGGCGGCAACAAGCACCGCTTCAGAGGGCTTTTAATAACTTTCCAGACTGATCTCTCATCCCTCATTACACTCGGAGTACGACGAATTCTCTCTTCGAATAAAATATTCATGCATTCAACAAGCGAACCAACGGAATAATATGCCTGAAGAATGCGCGCGTAGCTGCCTGAATCCGTAGACGTGTGGGGTGCCGCACCAGAATTATAGTAATCTCACAGAAATAAAAGGCAAACGGGTGTGAAAGTGAGCAGGGATTATTCACAAAACGGAGATTCCACCAAGGAAAGGGAGTCAAGCTATAGAGGGCTCGACTTGGCGGTCTTCAGCGATTTCAACAACGTCTTCCTCAGCTCGAGCTCGAATCTTCTCCAAAAGGGAGTCGCGAAGGATCTTGCCGAAGACTCGATGTTCCTCCACTCGTCTAGTGGTGGCGGTCTCCTCCTGCAAGACTGCTGTTCCCAGGGATGCAAAATGTGCGCTGTCAGAAGACGGAAGCCGCATATTCTTCCTTCCTCCCACCAGCAAGAGGGCATTCTGCTCTAAATGTCCGCGTGCGAACGACTGGTTTGGGAAAGGGAGGGCGAAAGACTTTCGAGGAAGCCAAAACTACACACCAGACATACAAAAAAGGCAATTATGGGATTTTGGACTCCAACTGGTGCACAGACCTTCTGTTGCCGTGCGCATTGTCGAAGCTCCTCGTTCGGAACATAGCGCTCGAACTTGTTGAAGTTGAAGCAACGTCGCTTCTCGCCGAACCTTCGTGGGTCTTGGAAGCGACCGCGTTGGTTGAAGCCGAGGAAAACGCCTCTTCGGAACGCCGACTCGAGCTCCGTATGCCCCGACTCGGAAAGGTGCTCGATGAAGCCGCATTTCGGATCTCTGCCGTCGAGCTAAAATATATTCTTGTTCCTCCCTCCGTTCTTTAAAATGATTGGCCCCTATTGAGATCGCGTTAATTCGACGCATTCTGAACGGGTCTCATAAATGCCGGTGTCGCGGCTCCAAGAAGCGACGGCGCACCGTACGGCCTTCCACCGGCGGCTGACTTCGCGGTTGCCGCCCTCGCGCCTTCCAACAATTGGTGTCGGGACTTTTTGCCGTCCTTACGCGCATATAATTAGCGGTTGGCCAACGGACAACGCAGCAAGATGTTTGAAGAGGCAGAAAAAGCGCGGCGTCGAAGGCCGTCTTCAGCCCTGGACAATCGCCCTCTCATCCTTGAAGTGCACTCGGCAATCGCCACCATATCCATCAGGAGAAATATGGAAGATTCTCTCACCCTGATTGTAATCCTCATCCGTCGATTGAAGCAGAGGTAGCGTCCGGTGAGGGCGTGCTGTAGCCTGAGGATGCCGGTTCGATGATCGACTCGAATGTGAAAATCTGCTGCAGACAGCACCCGTCATTACAGTCTTCTCTTCTGGTTTTCTGGCTCTCAAAGAAAGGGCAATCGCTCTCAAAATGGGGTTAGTCAAACACCAAGATGTGTACGTGTCCGCCGCCGCGGACGAGAGTGTCTTGTAATTTCGAGAACAAAAAGTGTACGTCGCCAGCGGATGATAGAATTCCTTTCGTGCGTCGCGCACACACGCGGAATCGTTCTTCCTCCCCCTTGCGCGTCGTTGGCGTCGCGCGCGTTCCGTGTTTTGAATCACCGTCAACGACGCGCAAGCGCGCGCCATGATGACATGCATACGACACATCTCCTCTGCTCCTTCGCGGATTCAGCAGGCTTCAATAGTTTGTCTTCAAACGAATTGCCGCCCTTGCACACGGGAGGAAGAGATGAGTGGGAGTGGAGGGGATTGAGTTTCAGTGTGAAGGTGACAGTCTCCTGTCGCGACGACGGCCAGCGAGCAGAGCGCCGCGCACCGCCAAAGGGATGTTTGCGCGCGCGCGGCTGCTAAAGAACGATCGAAGTGATGAAGGAGTGCGCGATTGACGGCCACCACAACCACCGCCACCATCACACCACAGTATCCGGTCTCCCTCCACAGAGCCAACCCCGGCACAAGCCATGCATTCCTGCTCTTCTTCTTCGTTCTTAGACGACTTTGCACATGCGCGCTACTGTAGACGCAAAGGAATTGAAGTGCAGACGTACTCAAGCATCGGCTCTTGTCGGAACCGTTGGCGTCCACGTGGCGGAGGTAGACCTGAAGGAAGCCCCGTGAACAGTGCGAGTAGAGCTGCCACGTCGTTCGACCCATCTCGACGATGTCACCGCGCACGGCCGGAAGCAATACACTGCAAATCACCCTTGAGGGTTGCGAGAGAAGGGACCAGTTCGAAGAGCGCATAAATAACGCAATCCAGGGCGGACACACCCATACCTCCTGACAAGCGAATGGCAATTTGGACACATGAGTAGAACATCTCGTTTCATTCAACGTGCATCATGACACGGCCGTAACAAAGTTTTTCAATGTCTTCGCCGACTATCGAGGTGCATTGAGGAGAGCGGGCTAGTTTCCTTTTTGCTTCATGTTATTGATGCTGATCGTTGTGGTCCCCGAGAAGCCCATTTTAAGGCTAGGATCACATCGCATAAGCATTCCTCCCTTCCACTGCCCAATCGAGGACCACATGACGAGCTGCTAGAAGACGCGCATGCGACAGCGGATTTCTCGAAACCGGACGTGTTTCCAGACGCGCCGGCGTCCGCAGCGACTCCCAGAGAGACGAGGGAAGGGAGCATCGAACCCTTATGGGACGAACCATCACCTAACCGGCCAATGCCATATTAATCCCATCGTGGAAATCCTTTTTGTTACGCCGTGATGAGTCGAGTCGCATGCGGACGACGCGCGCTGCGAGCACAACAAGACTTGAGACGAGGAAGAGGCGGTGGAAGGAAATTTGCACTTACATGAGAAGGACGATGACGGAGGGAGAGACGAAGGAGAACGTCGACAGTAACGAGGAGCCCGCCTGGCGGGATACTCTAACCCGCATTCCGGGGCATCATACCATGACCTCGCAATCGTCACGACTTTCCAAGTCCTGAACCTCGGCTTTTGTATCAAGACGACGGACACTCACGCGCCCTCAGTTGTCAATAACATTCAAGACATTCCCGAATGAGACAGCGCCAAAGCATAACGCAATGAATGGGTGTTTCGCGCCAAAAACATCTGGGGCATCTCTCACCCGCCTGGAGCATTTGAGGTGAAGGAAGGCGTTGAAAAAAAGTGGCACGCAAGAAGAATGGCTGCAAGGTGTTCGAGGAGGGAGGTCGAAGTGAAAAAACTCGACGCGAGGAGAAGAAAGGTGTGAACGAGGGAGAAGACACGGTGAAGCGAGATTGCAACGTTCCCTCAAGCCCGACACCGGACGCCGGGACATTTGATTTGTTGTTGCGACGGCGTCGGATTTGGAGCTGGCGGACGCCTGTTGGCGACTGATTTATCGAGTGGCGAACACCTTGGGAAGGTGGTGCGAGGGGGGGGGGGAGGGAAGTGGAGGATGCGGCGTGCACTGTGGGGGCCAGTCGGGCCGTCTCCGCCTCCGCCGCCACCACCTCTCCCAGCTAGCCGGGGCGCGGCGACACGGACTGTAGAAGGGACAAGGGCGGTTGAGCGCTGAAACAAAGGTCCAAAGGGTGGGCCGCCGCCGCCGGCAGCGGGGGCAGACCGACGAAACCGCTTGAGACGCCCATCTTCCGCATTTCGGCAGCGCTGCTTTTCGACGTCTCTCTCCGGCCGCCGTAGCTAATCCCCACCGACACGACCCAGAAGGCGTTCACCTTTGGCGTTATCAGCCGCCTCCCCGTCTTCCTTGGAATTTCAGGACTTTAATCTGTGGACAGCGTTGCTCAAGAATGCCGTGTTTCCGGAACACGGAAAGCCGCTACGAGGTTTCGGAGAAAGCAGTCACTCTCAAGTTTCAACGATAGGCGGATTCTTGGTCTTGTGTCCTTTTAGAGGAGTATTCAAAGACTTCAATGATTGCTTTTGATTACACGAAAGAAAGAAATAATGAAGTTGGGAGAGAGTCTCAGTGAAGTCCCCGGAAGGGAGTATCGGCTGTCTTGCTCCTCGTCCGTGAGCTCCTTCAACTCTCATGCAAAGCACCCTTCCTCGTGGCAATCTCGCTCGTCAACGGGTTCGTTTTCTTAATGTTTGTTTTGAGACTTTTTTGGTTCCGGCCACTTGATATATGAATCTCCAAGAGAAGAAGGAGAAAGGGAAGAGCGAACACTCAAGCAAGCTGTCTCAGTGATGGCTAGTTCCACTCTTTCGCTGCTCCAAGGCGACTCAGTCCCGCTACGAGTCATCCGGACTGAATCACTACTGCGGCGCGCTGGTTTTTGTGAAAAGAGAGAAGACACTGGCTGTGTCCCGCGTTTTCGAATGCCCGCCGCCTTTCCTCTTAACAACTCGCCTTGTTCACTCACTCCTTCGCCTTACAAGTCTTTATCGCATAATCTCGCCACTTCGACTAAGACTTGAAAAACACGAAATCAGCCGGAGCCGGCCATGTGGCGTCCCGACTTGCTTAGCATGCCAATTCGCATTATTCTCTTGCTTTCACGATGCCACGACGACAGCGTTGTGAGGCAATCGACGAAAACATTCATCATAGCTGCTGAAGGTGGGCCGCGCGTGCAACGGAAATCCTGAGAGGCCCATTGGTCTCCGGGCATTCTTTCTACGCTCGTGCGGTCTTGAGCGTCATCTAGACTGGGGTTGACCTAGAAAGCAGTTCTATAAAGAGCGAGTGCGCTTTTTCATCTTGCTGTTGCAGCTATGGGAGGTGTCCTTTGAGTCGATGTGACGACGACAAAAAGCTGATGTCTGCTGCCCCTTACGAGTCTGCTCTTCTACAATCTTCTGTTCTCATCCAACCATTCAGAGTTTGTTTTTCTTTACGACGACGACTCCGAAATGGCTCTCATCTGACAGTCCATATTTATTTCGAGCTCGATGGACATGTCTCGGCTTCAGAAACGAGCGCATTTGGTTTTTTGGACAATGAAATAATTCCTCGCCCATTCATTGGGCAATGCACAGACATGTGGCGCGCGCGGGTTGAGGGTTTGAGGGTTTCTCAGAGCAGTTGAGGCTGCCACGGCCGCGGCGGGGGAGGACGTCCTCCTCCCGCGTCTTCAGACGAGACAACCAAAGACGCGCCGCCATGCCGCTTACTGGAACTGCTTACTCGAATCCAACGGCGAGCGCAACAACATTCTTCCTCCTCCTCTCCTCACCCTCTTTCCTCCTTCCTCATACATGCTCACCGCCTTGGAATTTATTTATCGTCAAATCATCGCCGGCCGTTGAGCTTTTTCGCTCGAGCCAAAACGTCTAGTTTGAGCTGGGCTCGAGGTCGACCGGGTCCAACGCCTTGCATCTTTTGCTTATGTGAATTGCTTGGACTGAACCATCTTCCATGCCTTTTGGCATTAGAGCATTCATCGAAGAAGGCGAAAAACGTCTGTCCATCAGTCATGGCCGCCCATTTCGGCGCGTGTGCGCGTCTACTTCTTCGTGCTGAAAGGCATTCGCATGCGGAAATGGATTCGGAACGACCCCCACGAATTTCCACGAACACTGTCTCTATTGGTTGATTTCCACAACATGTCAGCTCGTTCCACTTCGAAAGTGGAAGTTCTCCTCCCTCTTTTTTGGAGAGCTTGCTGATCCATGAAAGACCGCACTTATTTCATTCCTGGAACATCCAGCGATGAACCTTTCGTGACGCGTGTGCTTTGCCGCCTAGTGGCCATGGTCTCCATCTGCGCCCCTACAAGACCCAGTTGCTTACTACTCTTTGGGCCTGGTTGCAAGAGTGTTTGCCCAAAAATACTGCTTGTTTTGCAGCAGTTAGGCTTCTTGGAAGCTTACCACCCTTTATCGTGAGCAAGGTCCAAGCGAGAGCAATAACTGTTCTGGGAAGAAACCTGGCAACTCTCTAGGACGAAACGTGTGACGGGGATAGCTTCGGATGATCTGAAAGTTAAAGAGGCCAATAAAGCATCCTTCGCTCGGAGGCCTTTCACGAAAGAGGCGCATGCCAACGGGGATCTGTCCATCTCCGTGTCGCTCCTTGCTCGAGGCGTCACTTGGCTCACCCACTCAAAATGACCTCTTGGCGAACGGCTTGAAACCCGCGACGTTTCACTGCTCTGAATCAACCTTCCACCCACTCTCCTTTACATCCTCCTGGTCAGTCAAAGAGAAATTTTGATCTCTGAGGATTCTTAACAAAGCCACTTTTTACGAAGACTGAACTTTTGCGGCAGTGCAAAGAATCCATGGCCTACGCTTGGTCTTGAACTTTCGTCTGGGAATTGGCCCGCTTGTTTCGACGACGACGATTGTGAGATTGAGTCTGAGTGAGTGAGGGGGAGAGTCAGGGACATCCTCCTTGTCTCTCGTCCTTCGCACGACCTCTTCGGAAATGCGTCGCGCTCTAGTCCTTTTGGGGCTTCCGTCTAGCAGCCTGAGCTTCTCGAAATGTTTCATAAATTAGTTCAGAGGACCTCGACGCAGCCTCAATGTGTCGTGATTCCAATGCTGACTCAACTCAGATTTTGTCATGACCTCACAGGAGGTGGAATCAATTGGCTGACGGAGTATTCCAACTTCACGCATTCATTTCAAATCACGATGAGGCTCAGCCACAGTGTGGACGCCCTGGGAACTCTTCCAATGCTCGTCTCCTCTCGCGCCGCCGTTGCTCTTTGATCCCCGTGTTTCGTCTGAAATTCCCACCCGACGAAAACAAGACGCTGAATTACTAACGAGTGAAATGTCGAGAGCAGCGAGGTCGTGAAGAAGGTGACGAGGGCTACATTTGACTCTCTCGTGGAATTTCACTCCACCTGGCTTGGCCGCTTGCTCAGTTGCCGTTTTGGGCGACGGCGAGGCGCCAGCGTGGACTTCCGCTTATTCTTTCCACTGAGTCACAATAGATCTCTTTCGTTCTTCGCCCTCTCCTTGATAGGCCAGAACTATGATCGGCGTGCTATTTAGAGGACTGAGAGTCGAGTTGCACCGCTTCGATTGGAAGTTCAACCACAGAAAGGCGAGACTTAATTACGTCTCGTGCCTTGTCGATTATGAAAGTGTGAAAGAAGAGAGACGGGGAAGCTAAAGAAGGGAAGAGACAAACTTGAGAAGGAAGAGTGTCCGCTTCCTCGAGGGTTTTGATTACCGGATGGTGTGGAAGCGTCGCCGTCGCGTCTCTTGGCGCGAGAAGACGAAGAAATCCACGTCGTCGGCTGGCTTGTTTTCCTGCCGGTCATTGAAAATTTCTCGTCTTCCCCCTCCCACCCCTCTTGATTGAGGAATGTGTGTGAGTGTGTCCGGGCATCTGTTTTCGTTACAAGTGAACGCATAATAATCAAGACATTGAATGCACTAGCACATGTGATTCCCTCTCTCCTCCTGTTTCTCAATGGACGAGTTTACATGCGCGTGAGGGGCACGGTTGTCTCGCGCGCCTCCAACGCCGCCGCCTCGTTGGGAGTCCCCAGGCGCGGCATGCCCCGCCTCCTTCATCGTTGGCCACAGAGCGCTTTCGAAGCGATGAGTGGAAGCGCTCTTCGGAGGCTCTCTTGCGTGGGTTCAGAATGCATTTACCTCTAGTCTCGGTGTGTGTGAGCCCCCTCGATGCGTTCCTTCTGGGAACAAGTCATTTCCGGCCCTTCTGATTGGTTCAATCACTTGTGATACGCTCAACGCATGTGCCTTGGGCAACGATTCTTGCATAGATGATTCCGAGTAGTCTCTGTCTTTCTTCCTTCTTCTCTTCTTCCTCTGCACGACGCCACTTTTAGCTCCAAGTGGACCCTCTCAAGCATTTCCTCATTTGAAGCACAGGAATTTCAATCCCGGAATTGTTTCAGTGATGCCAATTGTGTGGTTAAGCAAACGAGCGTACAGATGTTGGACCAACGGACAATTATGAAAAAGCCCAGGATTGGATTTCGTCTCGCGCGCGTCTCTTGGTGTTTTTGAGAGCGACGGCGTGTCGAGGCTGGTTCATACCATATGCGCCGCCTTGTCCTTTCTTTAGCTCCGGCTCTCGGGCCTCCTTGAAAGCGCCCACTTCTCATTTCCGATGGTTTGTTTGACAATATGTTCCTTCCCTTCCTTCTCCCCTCTCACTCTCTCGTTTCGCTTCCTCCCCTTCTACTCCTAAGAACGCCGCACTTGCACGTATCGTCTTTCTTGGCGGATTTTCTCCGAGTCCTGAACTTTTCCGTTTCGCGCCTGCGCAATTACGTATGCGAAGAGTTCCATTCATAGACGCTGAGCTATCAAAGTAACGTCTGATTGTGAAGGCTGACACATCATTGAGATTCTCGGGTTTCCATGATGCGTCGACAAGCGCGTCTCCCTCTCCCCCGTCTCCCTCTTCCTTTTGACACAAAAGGATAGATGTCTGGACGGACTCAAGCGGAAAAACTTGTTGCCTTTCGCTTCTTCGATTCTATTTCGGCAAGAAACGCTGTAGTCTTGCAGATGGAGGCGGAGGAGTTGGACCTCTGCGCCTTGGACGAGAGCGAAGTGGAGATGAACCTGAGCTGGCTGATTGCCGGCCCACTCACGCTCTTCTTCTCAATCATCTCCACATGGGGCAACATCTACAGTATCCGCATTCTCAGGACACTCTCCATAAGAAGGTGAGACAAGGCGAGACGCGTCTCGTCTGAATGTTTTTCGTTCTCCCCGTATTGACAACAATTTGTGTCGTCGCCGAGGTGGCGGCATCGTCGGTGGCCAGTGGGCATTCATCGGCGAGCTGGACGCCGTCGGCACATCCCCCCGCTTGCTAGTCAAGCTTTAATTGCCGTAGCAAACAGCGTGGCGGCGTCGCGAGCTGCTTCTCGTCCCACACAGTGCCTTCGTCGCGCCCTTCAAGCCTCATTTCGAATGGTTCCACCAAATGTTGTGTCTCAGATCGGAATAGGGAAGTAGCAACTGGCAGCAAGAAAAAGGCTCTACCGGGTCCCCACATTCTAAGAATGACGAGGCTTTGCAAAGAAGGACCTTTTCGGTTTGGTGCAAAAGTGCGCGGCGAGTTTGTGACGCTTTGGACGCTCGACAGCGCATTAGACTAGAGATCTGTCGAGTTCACGCCTGCCCCTCGCCTGCTCGCCTCGATGCTCTTTTGAGTAACAAAGCAGTCCTCTTCCATCTTCGGCATGGCCTTTCTGGAAACTGAATTTCCTCTTGAAGGCCTTCATGTTTTCTACAGCGCGATACGTGCTTAAAAAGGGGCTCACATTGCTCGCTTGCAAAAGAGGCGACGCATAATAATGCGGGCCTTGGTGTTCTCAAAGTGTTTGGTGGCGGCGGCGGTGGCGGTGGTGGCGAAGGAGGAAGCGAGAGGCGGATGAGGAAGGGGAGGAGACCGGGACATTCCCAACAATTAACGACTCCTCTTTCACCCAACGAAATATAAATGATCGGGGGCGCAAGAGCAGCAGCAGCAACATTCATATGCCACGCACCCGCACCACCTACAGAAGGTCGATCATTTTCGCTACGCCATCGACGAAGACGGGGCGCGCTCAAAAGCTTCAATAGCGAAATGTACCCGTGGCGATAAAATGACGCGGACTACCAGGCGAAGACCACGGTATCCAGAATAGCCACCCAGCCACTAAGGGGACGAGGGAGAACATCACATCAAAATGGACGAGATCTCATTTCAGGAAAGCCCGCGAACGACTCTCGCCTTGAGATGATTTCAGAGCCGTGATTGCAGGTCCGTCCGATTCTACCTCCTCATGCTCGCCATCGCGAATGCGTCCATTTCACAGTGCAGCTTCTGGTACTACGCATTCAACGAGACTCTCGCTCCCTTCTCCGGCAACATCCCGTTCTTGCAGTTCGTTGACTCTTTTCTACTTCCCCTCTCCCGCCCCAGGACCCTCTCTTTCCTCGTCACACATCTCCAAGTCTCGCTTGAACCTAATGAACTTCTCGTCTCAAAGCGTCGAAAAGAGAGCAGACAAGAGCGTTTTTTTTCCAGGCTTCTCACCATCTTCTTTCATCCTCTCACCGAGTTCTTCGTCACGCTCTCGGTGTGGATGATCTTGACGGTGACAGTGGATCGATACCTGGCACTATCACGACCACTTCAGCACCGAGCACACGACTCGCCGAGACGGGTTCGTAATCTCCTTGTGTTCTGTTCCTTCCAAAGCCACGAGGAGGAACAATTTTCGTCTTAAATCGGGAATGCGTCATTTTCTCGGAGAGCAGAGAATGTGTGAGAGTCTTGTTGAGGAAGCAGTCATTGCGACGTGGTTGCATGGGGGAATTGAAAGCCTCCAGCCATAGATCAATGAAGTTGCATTGGAAGACAGACGCGGAAGGATCGCGTGCAAGCACGTAAGGGGCCCTCTCGTGGTCGGTGGGCGACTCACTTCGCTCGATTACGTTAAAAGTCAGGTGGTCCCCTGGGGGAAGAAGTGGAGGGTGGAGTGCAAGTCATGCTCAAGTAAGCGAAAGGGGTGAAAGTTCGTCGCAAAAACTTCATCAACCACCTGCATAATCAAGGCGATATCTTTAGGCACACAACATTACGATGGTCATAGTGCTTCTCGCCGTGCTTTATTCGTGTCCGAAAGCGTTGGAGTTACGTCTCTCGGACGAGTGCAGCTTGCGACGTGACAACACTTCCTCCCTCGAGGTCTGCGTGGGCATAAGACAAGTGGATAACGAGAGCATTTCAAGGTTTTGCCGACAGATCTCCGACTCAACGAGTCCTATAATCTCTACTACAACTTGGTTCTCTCCTCTTGTCTCATCTTCATCGGGCCCTCGTTGCTGATCACGGCCCTCTCAGTGAAGATGGTCTTCATCGTCCTCGCCGCACGTAGACAACGTCTCGGCATGGATGCAAGGTGTGGTTTTGTTTGCATCGCTGACGAATACGTGGGGGTGGTCAACGTGCACTTGCCCTTTTTTCTCCTCTGCCTGGTCTTTTCTCGTCGTTGATATCCGGCGCTAGTGACGACGAGCTACGACTATGAGGCATTGAAATGCGGCGTAGCTCATTCCTTTTCCCAGAGAGGGGGTCCTACACCCGCTTGAGTGACCTTCTCCATAGTGGACCGAAAATACAATTTCAGGGTAGATACGGCCAACGTGTTTACCCACGAAGGTGGGGGGGGGGGGCGTCAATGGGTTGCACTAGTTGAATGAAAAGAAGCAGCAGAAGAAGTTTGCAGATTAACTGTGACGGGTCGAGCGAATGGCAGTGAGAACACGACGATTATGCTTCTGACCGTGATCGTCAAGTTTCTTCTCGGCAACACGCTCATGTTTATTCTCATCGTCTGGGAGCGTATTTCCACGCCTCAAGAGGTGACACTACAGTGTTTCTTCTAGACCTCGTGGGTGGCCGGCTTTAAGGGGGAAACATCAGAGTAGTTTGAAATTTGACTCTCTAATGTCATCAAGTCGACACGCTTGCTTTACTCTCCGTTTTCACACTAGTGGCCTTCCTCTTCCTCATAGGGAATGAAGACTGCCGTCACTCGCAAACTAGACTGAATGCATCGTCGCGTTTCAGGCCAATGCGAGTGCAGCGTTTAAGCTCTGCGTCGAACTCAGCAATATTCTCGTTGTGGCGAATAGCTCGACAGACGCGATCGTCTACTTGAGATGGAAAAAGAAGCATACCATTTCTCATGCATCTTACAGGTTTTCCTTCACTCCGAAAGAGAAACGTTGTCCTTGCAGCGCCATTCCGAAAACGATCTTCAATAGCAACGAGGCGGCTCTCATCAGGAAGCGTTTCCAGCAACGAGTAAGGCCTTTTTCGATCCTTCATCTAGGCCATTCTCCTCGTGACATCCTCCGTACGTGCAGAAAAGGAAGAAGCGGCGTGAATTTTGAATGCGTCCCGAAGCTGAAGTGTTCTTGTTAATTCTCACTGCGGAGGCAGTTTGACTGACGGGCGTTCAGCGGCTCATTTTCTCGTAACTGTTTGTGTGCTCCACTCTCTACCCTCATCGATGGTCATCGAGACTCCATCACATTCATCTGTCTACCAGCTTTTCATCTTGGCGCAGATTAAAGCGTGAAATGCATAGGAGCCGCCTACGATACACTTTTTGTAGGCATTTCAATTCCCATTTGGATCATAATATTCGCCGAATAATGAGGCCGTGATTGAGTGTGTGCGGATTAATCACGCGCTCTGTTATTTTGACGCTGACGCTCGAGAAATCGAAAATGAAATCGAAAGGACTTTGAAGGAGAAGATTCATTTAATTTAACGGTTTTGTTTTTTTGCAGCGACCTAACCTCGGGGTCTCCATCGCCACGGCGATGATGTCCCTGGCGAATTTCGACGCCAGCGAGTCTCGCCTTCTCCTCGAGGGAAAGCGGGTGAGTGCACAGCTCGTTTCCCATGTTCTTTCTCTCGTAAAGTAGAATAACACACGAAACCCTTATAATGACTACAAATGCTCACAAGTTAGCAATAGCGTGACTCAAGCGACCTTTTCATTCAATGAACACGCTTGTCCTTTGAAACAAGTAATGAACGGGAACGCTTGTTTTCAGATAGATCGGATTCTCGAGTCGATGGTGGCAGCAGTAGGGGATGTCCCCGGCGAACAGTCGCTTATCATTCAACTCAACGATCTCGGCCACAAGCACCGCAACGTGTCCATCCCACCAAATGCGTGGAATCGCTTCAAAGCGCTTATTCTCAGTGTGAGTTGCTCTTTTCTGCTCGAAATGCGAATCGCACACATCTCTCTTCCTCGTTCCATCCCATCTCCTCCGTATCACTTCATGATTGCCCCCGAGAGACCTCTACCAGCGGCGGCTCTCGCCCCCATCCTGCAGGTCCATAGACCAAAAACGTCGAAGGCCACCTGACGCTCAATCCCCGCAGCACCCACTCAAAGTGGTGGTTTTTCAGGAACTCGCCACATCAGAGGATCGCCAGCTGTGGTCGCGCTTCGCATGCCTTCTCATCAAGGAATTTCGAAATGGTCAAAGCACCTCCTCCACGCAGCTCCATCCAACGCTCACCCAGCAGAGTCTCAGGATCCCAGAACGCTCTTCCAAAGAGCGTTACACTTGAATGTATCACTGTCTTCACTATTTTCCTGCTAATAGCCTTGTCACCCTCAGTATTTCTTTTCGACTTTTCTTTGCGCATACTATCCATGACGAGTCTTCCCTTTCTTCACGATAAGTGCATCTGTGCGGCCTTATACGCACCTCGACGACGAGGGGCACAAATACTTCATTGGGACACAACGCATAAATTATTGTCGAAAAGAGGGAGAGGAGAAGTGTGGAATTACAGATGGAGACCGAGGATTACACGTACGCTTACAAGGAGGGAAAGGATCACTGCCGTGAGGGAGTCGGGCATATGTGCGGGATCGGGCGATGCGCCGCGTTGATTGGCGGGACCAATGGAGAGATGACGGTAGGAGGGCGAGTTGTGCGACGCGTTCCGATACAGCCACTCCTCCACTGGGCGACCTTTGTAGCGAGCCGAAACTCTTCGCTCGTCGGATTGCGTATGTCGACGTGAATAAGGCGTCGTTGTGGATAGCGATGTTGTCGTTGGCGGCAGACAAGTCGAACATTGACAGTAGTTCATCGTGTCGGAGTTGCAGATACCGTGCGAGCTGACCTCGACGATCTCGTCGTCGGACAGCATAAAGTCCGCGTACGACATACACCTAAAAGCCTAGTGTCGCCGTTTATCGAGCCATTCCGTGATTGAACACGTGCAAATTTCCCGCTTCCAACCCCAGCCAAACGAGATCGTAAAAATTATTTCGTTCCATTTCTCGAGACCACCAATTGAGACAATTGTCACCTTATGGTCTTTCGTATAAGGCCTGCGTGGGATTCTTCGTGGATCGTCAGGCAGAAGATCATCTGCTTCGGGTCGCGATAGGCACAGTCGAGCGGGTTGTCGAAGCAGTCCTTGAAAGAAGATCGCGCCTCCAAGCAATAGGTGCAGTTCTGAAATCCGATATGCCTCAAAGGGCTCTCTAATATATGGCTTTCTCAGAAGCCATAAGGTTTTTTGCGAGAGTATGCCGACAACGGCATTGTGTTCCGGCCTTTGCATTGTCTTCGTGCTTCTTTGCATCGAAGGGGGGCCGACTAGGGGTGAAGGGGAGGGGGGGGGGTTGCCCAAGGGGAGCCAGTGTGAGTAGAAGACGCGCCTCGAGTTCCACATTCATTCGATGTTGCGTGTTCGTCCCTCGGGGACACCCGTTGTGTGAGCGTGGCACTCGGTCGCCTCCCTCGACGCCCTACTAACACATGAATGGCAAAGAGGTCCACGGTCGTCGGCGTCGTCGGCTGGTGCCACCCATAACGTCGTCGGGCCGCAAAGTGAGCTGGATGCACATTTACTCCTCCTCCCTCTCTCGTTCTGTATACGACAGGGAGGGGATGTTTCACAATGCCACATCCCCTCCCCTCTCTTGTTCAATTTCTTCCAACCCAGTGACGATCGTCAAATCGAGAACCTGTCCTTGGACAGTCGACAAATGACAAAACAGTCGTTGTCTCCCTTCCCCCATCTGAGTCAGAGCCGGCAGCGAACTCCCAACAAATCAGATCGCCTTGACAATCGGAGGAACGCCGTCGCGTTTGCCAGAGCGACAAATTATTCGGGGTTCTCCCTTCCTGCGCATAGAAAAGACGGCGCCGCTTCCTCCCATGGGATCACCTAAATACACGAAGAAGCGCCAAAGGCGCGAGCGTGTTTAAAACCCGATAGAGACACTGACACAAACAAACATTCGTCAAACGGTCGCGCGGGGGTGCCGAGTAACCCGGGGGCGACAAAAAGACGGATGAGCACATGCTCGAATTTGCAGCTTCAAGCATAAATCATTGGCATTTATGGTTGTTCCGAGAGGAGCATGCCCCACTGACAACACATCTGGCCTCTTTCACTCTTCGCCATCTCTAGGCCTCCTTCCTCGACGCGTCTTCTCGGCTCTTCATGCTCATTTGTTCGCCCTCCCAGACCACCAAAATCGAACACAACCGTTTTTTTATTTCCGCCTCCGGAACGTTTCTAGCAATTGGCTGCATCATGAGAGGGAAGTGGTGATGTTGATGCTCTGGCCTTGCGCGCCTTACCGTAACCCTTTTTCAAATCAAATGTTGAAAGGGGCACGATAAAAGACGTGAAATGAGGGTGGTTGGGGACCTCGAGTTATGACAGTCGCCTTGACAAGTCGGGGCAGGCAAAAAGAGTGACGGGCGGCATGGGAGACACTGACCTTGGTGTCGCTGACAGGCCGCATGCCAACGGCGATGCTGAGGAGACAAAGCGTGGTGCAGTCCATGGGGAGGAATCCGTCACATCGAGGAGGGCGAGACCGACCGACGCATCGCCGCGCTGCTGCTTCTTCGTCTCCTTCTTCTCCTTCTCCGCCTTCTTCGTCTACACGTCCAGAGAGCCCGTCGCGCACTCGGAAAAAGGCGCCGCCCCTCTCGTCGAAAAACAACAATGCGTTCTTCAAGCACATCAACACGCTTCCGGCCAAAGAGATGGAAAAGAATGAACTCTTGCGAGACTAGCGGCGAACGCCGCTCAACAATCTCCCAATAGACATGGATGGAGCTTTGGCCCTCCAGGCTGCGGCGAGCGGCCGGAAGCGTCTCATTCGCGATAACTCTCTCAGACGCGAGCTCATACTGCAGTTTCCAGCTCCGCGGTCCGAAAAATGCCTTTAAAAAGAATTCCCGAGAGCCAGCACTGATGCCCCAGGAAGAAGACTGAGAGACGACAAGATGTCCGGGAGCCTCAATCTCCTCGAGAGGGCATTTTGAAACATATGTTGTGAGGCGGACAATCGGGAAGATGAGCAGACTGTGGGGGACTGGACGTGGGTGAGGATGGGGGAGGGAGAGTACTCGCGTGCCAATTAACTCGTTGTTCTGAGTTTACAACTGGAAATGAGTCGGGGAAGACGAGTTGTGGCCTTCCCCTCTGTGACACACCCTCGAGAAATGAGCCGTGGCCCAGATGCTTGGAAGAATGGGAGCCTCGCGGCCAAGAAGATTGCCCTTCGAAGGTTCACGAGAAACGTCGTCAAAGGGGGCCGCACGCACACTGGAGACAGCCGGAAGGCGGCATTTATGATCTCACTCACTTCATTCAGAATGGAGGCCCCAAGCAAATCTACGAAACGAGCATTTTCCGCCTGCTGCCGCAACCATGAGGCGTAATAATTAATGAGGATTAATGGGGGGATGAGGCAGTGGATGAGGTCCTAAGACATGCGGGATCCGCTTGTGGTGGAACCGCCTTTCTCTCCTTGAAGGGTGGTCGAAGTGACAGCGCCAAGGCGACTCGCCAGGGAGGCGGAGGCGAGGGCGGAGGCAGAGCAACAAAGAAGACCTCGTCTCTCCCTTTCCTCCCAGTGAGGACACTTTCAACTCCGGATCTTTCACAACCTCGTGCTTTTTTTGGGAAGCCAATGAATTTTCTAAGAGACCATGAAGGCGCCTGCAAGAAATAAGTACAGTTTAATGAATCGCTTCAAACGCCAGCGTGAGCAAGAAAGGAAGCACAACAGTTTCGCTGAAGCACTGCAACGAAAATCACAGATGAAATGTATGCGTTGAGATTTTGAAAACATTCAGACAAAAACTATTTTGTGCAAGAACAAGTTCGAGAATCTACAAAGGTGCCAAGAGATCCATCAAGTATCTCTGCCTGCCATAGGGAACAAAAGGAGAACATTCTGATGAGGCAGGAGAATAGAAATGTGCTGCCTGAGAAACAAGTCATAGAAATTCGAAACCTATATCACAATAGAACGGACTAATAACGATGATCAAGATGATGCGAATGAGAGGTTTGGTTTGGGTGGTGGAGAGGGGGTGGGCCTTGATGGTGGAGTGGACGTTGGCCGTGCACGAGTACTTGCTGGCGAGGTTGTTGCAGCGATTGCTGACTCTGGAGTTGTTGAACATGAATGACTTGGTGTTGTTGCTGCTGCTGTTGTTGCATGGGTCGGGCCTGCGCGTGGCTCAAAATATGCGGCATTGTAGCGCGCTGCGATTGAAGTTGTGGTGTTTGGGGATGATGGTGGAGGTGTTGGGCGGAGTGCTGGGCGCTTTGTCGCATTTGCGCCTCGGACGGACGCTGCTGTTGTTGGAGTTGAGTTTGAAGTTGCTCTTGAACGAATTGCTGGTTGAATTGGAGGTTGCTTGGCGCCGCCTGTGTCGTCTGCTGAAGTTCTTCGGCTGTACACAACCGCGCCCGCTTAATCCGCCGCCAGTTTCCAGTCTCGAAATTCATCTGGGACCATTCATAGACCGCCTTGAATGGAAAGACCAACCTCGAAGACGGTTTCCACTTTGAGACGAGCCAGCGTTCCGTCAGCAAAGATTCCATTCTCAATGGTCTCATTCAACTTGATATTCACAACGTTTCCTAGTTCCGGCCGGGGATTCACTGAAAAATCATGAAGCCTTTAAACAATGGCGTACCTCGACTGCCGCCCATGAAATTGACTATCCATCTCTCTGTGGTCGCATCAAGACACGGCGACGTATTGAGAATATCCATAAGCTCTGCATGCTGTTGCTGTGTCAGCGTCGGCAGATGAGGCTGCGTCTGAAACAATTTCTTCCCATTGTGAAACGCGAACCTCCACATTGATAGTCGGGTTGAGTTGCAAGTTGAGGTAGTTTGGAGCAGCCGAGGGGCCTGGCTCAGCTTGCCGTATCTTGGGCACTTCTTGAGAACTTGTGGCTTGATGGCTGAGTTGACGTACTATCGTCGGCGGCTTGTCTTCCTTTATTATCACCTTCAAGCAAATTTGGCCCCAAATCACGTTCACTCACTCTTGTAGGAGGTGGAATGCCAACAAGCGGTCTGGGCGATTCCGGTTGCTCTTCCTTCTTGCCCTTCTTTGGTCTTTTCGGATTAACGGTGATCGCCCGGACGGTTGAAGTTTCCTCGGGTGGGGATGGTTCGTCATCACAGTTTGTGAGCGCTGCAGCGGCGGCGTCGGCCTCTGCCGCTGCCGCCTCAATGGCTGCAAGACGCTTCGCCTCGGCGGCCTCTTTCGCTTCTTGTTGTGCTCGAATCGCGGCCGCTTTCTTCTCCTCCTGAAGAGTTTGTTTCTATGAGAAATAAATTTGGAAACCTTGAGTTTGATCGCCATTAACCTCGCATTCTCGCGCTCTTCGGCCTTGCGCTTTCTGTCTGCATCGTCTTGCTCTTTCCTCCGAATCTTTTGTGCTTGTGGAAGTTCTGCGATATCGATGAGCTTGGCACCGCCTTCCCTCTTTGAGAGAGTTCGTTGGAACTTCTTTGGTTCATTGGTGAACCCAGCAGAGAGCTTGCAAGTGTTCACCGTCGGGATACCTCTCATCGGTACTGCAAGAAGTCCTTCGATATCATGAAAACGCACATTGATTGTTGGGCTTTCTTTCCGTCGACCGCATCTTTATTGGGTAGCTGGTGGATGGTGTGAGCTTGTCCTTCTTTGGGCCGCTGCCACCTGATTCAATTCCTGAAGACGCTTTGAAGGCTCAAAGTAACCCAACCTCTGAGCACTTCTGCTTTTAAAATGGAGGACTTTGCGCGTTTACGCAGATTGAAGTGCTTTACAACTTCCACTTCAGCAATGCCAAATCTCTCCTAACAAACATCGCAATTATGAAAAAAATTCCACATGCCTTGATGGTGGTTTGCGAAACAAAATCGTAACTCGGCGGAATGAGCTTCAGATTGCCCTTATCTTGACTGGCTCGCACTAAACACAACACAGCATATTTAGTTCTGCTAAGTGACAACTTACGTGTCGCTTTCAGCTCCTCAAGAGTTCGATAGAAATACGAAGTCTCGTTGACGCGATCCGGAATTATGACGCCTGTTGTTGGAACATCTCGGTACATCTCAGACACGGTCTCCACCCAGTCGTCCGCATCTCTTCTTGCCAGATCGAGCAGATTTTGTAGCGGAACGCGCCACTAGTACACAAAATTATATACAGATTCAGCACAGTCACTAACCGCGTTCATAAGCCGATAGTTGATATGAGGAATGGCCAAGATGAGCTTCAACTTCACGTGCGCCTCGAGCGCCTTGAAGATGAGGCGTTAATTATCCCCTTATGCCGCTTACTTGAAAACAATTATCCAACTCCTCGAGCATGTGTTGTGACAGAAAGGCAGCAGCCATGCGCCCACACCACAAGTCGTTGGAATCTCCAAGCTTGTGTTCCAGCCATTTTACCTGAAATTCCATAATAAAACTTCCTATTTTAGCCGGTAGATGTTGCTGCATAGCAATATTGCTATTAGAACTTACAAGTTCGAGATCTTTCAGCTGGGAAGCTGGCAGAGCCTGGGGCATCATCGTTAACTGCTCCATGGTAGAGCGAAGCTGCCGTCGTGTCTTGCCTTGAATACCGCCGTGGCGATCTGAGGAATCTTCAGTCAGAAAGAGAAAAAAACACAGAAGGAAACTACAAAAAAGACACAGTTCATTGACAAGCAAATGCATTCGAAACGCCGCATGAACCCCCTCCGATCAGCCGGTGCAAAAATGCGCGCGAGGGTTTGTGTGCACAGAGCGGTGCACGAGCCGCCGCCAGCAACCCCGAGAAACACGCAAGTGTGGCAGGGTTCTCCATTTTTCTACAGTACTGTTTCTCTTAGTCTCGTCATCGTTTCTAACAGACAATGATTTTTATTAAGGACAGAATTTACAAATTTATTCAACAATAGCAGGAAAATTAGTCGCAGACTTTTCAAAGATTAAGAATGCATCAGATACACGCATCACTTCGTTCGGCACATTATGGCAATGAACATGAGCGAATTAAAATGAGGTTGCTAAGGATTTGGCTCGCTCTTTGGCTGTTTTTGCAAAGGTCCTCCAGTAGCGCCACTGATATGTGAAAGCATATTCCGTCTTGTGACTTCCCTCCAGCCAGAAGGAATATTGTCCTCGAGTGTTCGCCTGAAGGATTGACATTATGTTGGTTAGCCTAACTTTGCTGCTGGCCGTCGTTCTTCCGTCAGAATATTTCTTCTCTTGACGTTGCTCCACTTCTTTTTCTCCCTAAAGCAATTCTAGTTTCATATGTGACACTTACAATGAGCTTTCCGCAGCCTTATTCAGATCCATGATCATGCTCTTCGAAGGTGGCAGCAATGGGACTCTTTGAACACTTTCGGGCAACTCAGTTGGAAGCTTGTTGTAGAACTGCGTTAGGAGATGATTCCCGGTGTCGGGCTTCACGGTCACAAGGATATCTTCCACTGGTTCAGCCTTCACTCGTGCAAGAACTTCTTCTAGTGTTTCTTGTGAAGTCGAGGGCATGAGATCGAGGGCATGCTGCTCATCCAGTGGCTCTGTTTTAACTAGCGCCGGAAGTTCGTATTGTTCCTCATCCACATCACTCGAAACGTCTTCACCAACATACATCTCGAGCTGATCTAGAAGTTCAGGGTCCTCCATTTCTGAAAGAATGTTTCTCCAGTAGCAATATGATATACCTTGATAGTGCTTGTAAAATTTACGAAAGAAGATTTTAAAGTTGACATTCTTATCGGGCTTCACTTCAAGAACAGTAAGCTGTTGTGCCTCTTCGCAATGGGCAGTGGTAATGTGAAGTCGCACACGCCACTAAGCACATCGTTGTCACTTTCGCTCAACTTACCGGATCGTGATGCACGTATTCACAAACGGGATGCGAGCACCTGTAAGCCACACAGCCTTCAAAGTGCTTCTTTGCCAAATGCTTCTTCATCTCTTCCGGCAAAATCATTTCACCGCATTCGTTGCAAAGTCCGCTCGGTTGATCTTCTGGGCGTTCTCGAGCAACCTGCCGCAGAAGTTGGCTCTCACTTGGAACTTACCGCTTTCACATTGGGGAAGCAGACATCCATCAGATCTCGCCAGGTTTCACTGAGGATTCGAGTGAAGTTGAGAGGATCTTGCTCCGTCTCCTGGTGGACTTCTTTCATATGATCACGGATCTGTAGAAGAGTTATTCGAGAAACAAGCTAATTCATACCGGTGGAAGGTCACTGCTCTCTAATTCGCAGAAGCGACACTTGTAACGTTTCTGATTAGTGTGCCTTCGACGAACATGACTGACAAGATTCTGCTTGAAGGACGTCATGATCTTCAAGGAATGGACATATCTCAAAAGAACCTACAAGATTCTGGCATAGTTGACAAACAGCGTATTCCCGCTCGTTCACGATCACAAGGTCGCTGACGTTGTTTTCAACAATCGAAGCGGATGAAACGGATGGCCTCTTCGTTCGGTGGAACACCATATTCTACAAAGAAAAGGTTTTTCATGACCACACAAATCTCCAAGGCAAATCTGAATCTTGCTCAACGCGTGACATACAACAAGCAAAGGTATCACCTCTTGCATGTTGAACGACGGTTGCTCTCACTTCGTCACAATTCGCACTTATGTATTTCTTTTCCGCCGATCGAACAGTACTTCACACCTTTCTCTATCTCATAAATAGGTTTATTAAGACGTGATAGTTACAGGTTTGGGAAGATGAGAGAGTAGAGAAAGCTGCAATAATGAGACGACGAGTCACCGCTAGATTCGTGGATACTTGTATAGATTGATGCCTGCCTAGTATCTAAGATTGGTGTGCGCTGAATTAAGAGACACATCTATGAATAAGAAACACCTACACACACCAATCTTGTGATAGGAATGGGGAACTTGGAAGACTTGCGACTTCGGCGCAAGAGCAGAGGAAACAAGGCGGAACCGACAAATTCTCCGGTGGGTCGAGTTTTTCTCTGGAAGTTGTGCCAACATGCGAGGTCGTTCAAGGAGGAACTCGCGAAGGGATGGATTTCAGAACAGATTTTGAGCAAAATGATGGAACGTGTAGCTCAGTGTCACAAAAGAAAACTCTCATTGCACATCAGTTAAAACTTAAAGTTACATATAAAGTTGAGAGATAAAGTTGTGAGACGGGGAAAAGAGCAAGAACCTGTGTAAAGGGCGAACTCCCTAGAGAATCAACTGAATTCCGAAGAAGTGGTAACTGTGTTCTTAGGCGGCTCAGAGAAGCAAACCAACTACATAGACAAAAACGTTTAGGAGACTTATAAGAAATGGGGTTTTAAAATATATTTGTACGACCTTCGGTTGTGCGATTGTATGGTAACGATTAACTTCTTAAAGCACACGGAATGAAATAAAGCAGTGGTTCGAAGAGGAGGGATTTAGGTTTTCGGAGGAGTTGCAAAGAGATGAACGACTGATGAGTTTCGACTGCAAAATCTGGAAAAACGTGTCTCACAATCAGGTAGTTGTGACCATCAATTGGAAACATGGGCAGCATTGATATTGGAAGAGGAATAAGAAGAAATCATGGAAGGAAAAGTAAAACGAGAAAACATCAAACCTGCATGAAAAGAGGGGCTTCTGTTCTATTGCACAAAAAACTTTTCTTGGCAAAACACTAGAAAGCAAGAAGGAAGTAAGAGTTGTTGGTGGTAATTTGACGCGCCTTCTTCTCTTCGTGATTTCGAACAGAGAGACTGATTTGTTTTCTTCAAGAGCGAAAGGAATGTATAGAAAAAGTCTAAGATGCGCATGTTATGGAAGGGGGAGGACACTCGGATCAACAAATGAAGCCGCAAACGCCTTGAACAAGAAGCGACCGTCATGTCGAGAGCTTCAATTGTCAAACCCAGAATTCAAGTAGAAAAACCGGGCGAAGAAAGGGAACTAGAAACTTAACCGAGTAGGCACACGTTCGTGACAATAAAAGACAGAAGACACTCAGGGAGTAAGACAAGGGCACGCAGAGTGTAGCAGTTCAAAGGCCATGGATCATGGGGGAGAAGCACATCTAGAGGCACTTAGCAGCACACACACACCACCTAGAATTGGAATATGGAAGATTTCCTAATGTAATAGTTGAACAACTGCCCGAGGATACTCAGACTTGAGCGTCAATGTCGCGGGACGCAAACATATCGGGCGCCGCGACAAGCGGCATCCTTTCGATGTCTTCGGCTAAGATGGGCGCACCTTGCAGCATCATGTCCAGCCAGTCCATGTTCATCTGAAGACCAACCATTGTATTGAACTCAAGTGAAGGCACATACCGATTCGTTAAGAAAGGAGCATTGATCCGAAAAAGAAACATTGTCGTCCTCAGTCATGGGCTCAACCAGACACTGAAAGGCCTGCGTCAGTAAAGGATCAAGAGAGAAACCTGGTTGTTGCCATTCACGCTGTTGTTATTGTTATGTCCATGAGTCTTGTCGTAGAAGTCAGGATAGAAGTGGCCGTTGTTCTGTGCGGAATCCATCCAGTCATCTCCCAGAATGCTAGCCAACTCGTGCGAGCCATACGCTGAGCCACTTCCAAACTCGCCCACGTTTCGCACAGGCATTTCTGCAAGAAATGGCTGAACCTAGTTAACACATACCTTGATCGTCTCGTAAAACATCCATGAGGTCATCAATTTCCTGACTCTTCGAGTAGAACGTCTGCTGGGTCGCCTCGACCATATTCGTGTTGGCGTTTTCAAAGCAGGTCGTCAAGGCGGTTGAAGTCTCCGACATCTCTACGATCATTGGAGCTGGTTGTTCCGTCTGCAAATAAATATACCATTCGATTAACAAACCGTGTATGCGACGCTAGTTTGCATGGAAGACTCGTTGTACTCTTGCATTTCATGACTGGAAGGCGAGCTGGTGGATGATGAAGTTGCATTTGGGGAGGCGTCTCTCTTCAGAGCACGCGAAGCATCTTCTAGCACCGTCTTGAAGATCTCTTCCATATCCACCGCCGAGTCGGGCTCTCCTTCAATTTGTGAGGCTTCCGCTGCTGCTTGCGCTTTTTGCTGAGCTGCGGCCTGACGTTGAGAGCTAAATTAGCGTTATAATGCTTTGGCTAAAAGCGAACCTGCTCTTCTTCTTGTGAGACTTTGTGCGTGGTGGTGGTGGAGGAGGCTGTTCCGACGCAGGTTGCTGTACCGTCTCCTCATCTTTATCGTCGCCAAGAAGGACAACGACAGGTGGTTGAGGATGCTGATGCTCGACCCTCGGTGATGCCACCACTTCGACGACTCTCGGGCTCTGTTGGTGGTTGTGTGGCTGAGATTGTGGCTGGTGGCTTTGATGCTGAACCACGGCCGCGGCTCGGGCCCTCTGTCGGCTCTCCTCTTGAGCGGCATCGGCCTCTGCTTGCAGGCGCTGAAGACGTGCAATTCTTAGTCTCCTCTTGCCACTCTCTAGTTGCTCATGTTTATGACAACTGTGCGGAGAGAGGAAGATTTTCTGTCAAGGAAAAGTGCATCCCCGCTGAAGTGAAGTCAAGTGGCTGTCGTGACAAGAAGGCATGAGAGGCGCAGGGAGTAAGGAAAGGCGAGTGCCCCGGCATGCCGCAAATCAGTGAACGAGAATCGGTTCTTCGGCACGCGTGCACAAGCCAGGCGCGATCCGTCTTTGCCCGCAGCTCGAGCACCGAGAATGCGCGCTAGTGACAGGCGCGGGCAAAGTCGAAAGATGTCGAGGCGCTCGCCGCTCGATCCGCGAAAGTCCAAGAGTTTTCCAGACCACCGTACCTGATTGCGTTCGAGTTGATAGCGACGGAGCAGCTGTACAATCAGCAGCGCGGTACGAGCGTCCTGCTTGATGAGCCGAACAATGTCCTGGACGGCCTGTTCCACGTGAAGCTCCTCTTGCATCTTCTCTTCGGTCTGCACCAGGCTTTGCTGCTCAGCGATTTGTGACTGCAAACGTCTCCCTCAAGAAGAATCTCTTGAACTCCGCCGTCTCATGCGGACGAATTGAGCGCGTTTGAAGTGCAAGAACTTCGCCATTTCGCTTTATTTCGCCAATCTCGAAGCGTAGTGGAGGCAGATGTGTTCACGGTCGGCGACGCGACGCTGCCGCCGCCGCCGCACTCTTGCAAAAAGAACGCCACAGCGCATCTGGACTGGCTGTGACTCGTCGCTGACTCTCCTTCTCCCTCTCTCCCCGACGTACACATGCATATACTCCCACGAACAATGACAAATCGACTTTCGTCTAGTCAGCAGTACCTGAAGTTGTTGCTGCTGAAGCTTGTGTTGAAGGAAGAGCTGAATGTGGAACTTGTTGAGGTGCTTGATGTCGAGTTGGTTGAGCCAAGCCTCGGCGGCCGTCTGCTTGGCGCCCTCGACGGGCTCTCGACGCGCTTGCTGAAAGACCCCTCGTTTACGCGCATTCTTTGCGTTGCTTTCAGGAGCACGTGTTTTTAGAGTAACCGGTGGGGATTTCTATTTGCAATCCTCGTCAGAGAAAATAGAAAGTTCAGGTGTGGCAAACGCTGCGTCGTTTGACATCTCGCAGTTGGTGAAAACGGGCTTGTTGATGCCAAACGTGAATTTTTGAACCGTTGTTGATCTGCTGATAGCCGGGGGAGAGATGCGGGGAGCAGTGTGTCCTTTTCCTTGAGTTTCCCTGCTTTCGCAAAGAAGACGATGGGATTTGCGGCGCTTCAAAGATCTTCGGCGCGCCTGCTTGCCGTCCCAGAGGCCGCGCTGCTCCCGTCCCGGGCGCCGTTTCACTCAATCACTCACAAACAACGAAATGCGACTCGAGAGCTACTAAAAGGCAGCGTGTCCGGTCATTCCGATGCGCCCTCGGAATGCTCCCACAACAAGAGAGTAAACGTCGAGAAGGAGAGGCGAAAGCTCACCTGAGCTTTCTTTGCAGCGAGAATCACTTGTTGCTGGTGTCGAAGTTGCTGTTGAGAACGCGTCAACTCTTTCTGTAGCTCTTCAATCTTCTTCTGTTGGAATCGCAGCATCTCCTCGTGGATGGAGAGTGTAGTGGCGGAGAGTCTGAAAGAGGTCCGCTTTTAACGCTGTTACGAAGTATTCGTCAGCAAGTGTTGCCGGACTGGCTGTTAAGTGCCCGACAATGTGATGTGACAAATTGCTTACAGCGAGTTCGGGTCATTCGGGTCGATCTGCAGACTAGCGATCGATGATCCCGTCTCGGCTTTTTGGACGCCGTTCTGCGATGCGACTGATTGGGATGTGGGCATGTTCGGCGAGCTGCCCGCTTGATCTCCATGGATGGGGCTGGAAGTGTGCTCGTGTCCACCACCGATTGATTGGCTTCGTACAAGCTGAAGAGAAGTTTGAACCAATCACTGTTCGCCTACAGTAACATGCGGATGCTCTTCATCGTTTCGTGCAGGCTCAATTCGGTAAGTTGTCCTCGGTGGTTCTTCATACGTTACAGATGGTTCTACCCTGACGTTCATCGAGTTGCTGCTCTTTGAGTGCATTTGCGTGACGCTGTCGCAAGGCGGAGGCGGTGGCGGCTCGTTCGAAGTGACCAGCGTGAACTGCAAGAAATGAATCACAAACGTAGCTGCATTTCATTCTCATCCCTCGCGAAACGAGGAGGGCAGCGCAGCGCGCGTCAGGCGGCGTTCGACCCCCGCTGGCCTCTCTCTCACTCTGGCGGAAATGCGCAATACACACGACGGCTTTGTCAAAAGAAAAGCTTTTCTTTGCAGATCCTCCAAGATCAGACATTTGCGTGGGTGAAGTGAGGGTGGATGTTGATCGTGAAAAGATCAAAGGCGAATTGTGTGTTACGCTCTTGTCCCGTCTCGAAATGCGCGTCATGTGTCATTTCGATGGAGTACGCGAGTCTTTCTCTCTCCATCTCTCTCCCTGGAGGATGGAGTGAAGGCAAGGCGTGTGTGAGTGCCGCACAGCTCCCTCTTCACAGCGTAAACAACAGCTGCCTGTCGTTATTCGCCCCTCTCTCCCCCTTGGCGTTGCGTGTTTTCAAGTGGCCCCTTGGTGAAGTTGTCCCTAGTCCTCCCTCCTCCCCCGTCAACCACGAGCTTCGAGTAAGAGAGGATTTACGCAAGGAGTTACGGAGGTAAACAAGCGTCAGATGTGTGAAGATGTGAGGGTGGATTCCCCCAACTGACATCACGAGCAGTCATCTGTCTCGTCTTACTCTCTCCCACTCACACACAATAACAAGAAACACACCTGGCCACCAGATCCGAGTTGCGCGAATCGGAAAGTCGGCTCGCCGCCGTTAATCGTTGTCACGCTGCTCGTTGGAACCGAGGAGATGGTCTTCGGGAACATGGCCGTCGAGGGCACGTGCAGCACGGCCTGCGTCGTCGCTGGCTGAGAGACCACGTGCGTCTGGCATCCCCGGCTCGAGTCTCGAGAGCCGCTAACACAGCAACATTGCACTGTCGCCATGCCGACTACGGTCCCGTTTGCATCAATCAGCTACAAGAATCATTGCGGTAGATGGAGAATTTACCTGAGCAATTCTTGGCTGATTCTGCGCTTGTGAAACCACTTGCGGCGGGAGCTGAACGACGACTTGGACATTCTGTGGCGGTGGTGGCTGTTGCTGTTGCAAGTAATCCTGGATGGGATCACTCCTCATGGCGACAGTCGGTGGCGGCGAGAGAGACGAGGGCGACGGTGCGCACTCGACTTGCGGTGAAGCAGGAGCAAGAATTTCTGCTTCGTATGGCTTGAGACGCTCGAGGAGCTGCGGCTTGGCTCCGCTCACCGGAAGAGAGCGCTTCTTGCATTCGTTCTTCAAGTCCTTAAGCAAGGAACGTGGATGAGTCGTGTTTTCACAAAAGAGAGAAGATTTGTGAGGCGCCGACGAAAACAAATCACTCCATCTTACCTGCACGCGGAAGTCCGAGAGTTTTGTCTTCGGTCGCTCTTCGCTTTCGAGACAACACTGGGCACAGCGACCATTCAATGAAGACGAGGAAGAAGACGTCGGCACAGCCACGGCCGTCGCTGTCGGCGCCGAAATAGCCGGCACTGAGACGGATCTCGTGGAATGGCTATCGGTCTGAAGGAGCAAATGGCCGATGAAGTTGAAGACTCACGGATTGAATGGACAGCGAGTTAGTCGAGAGTGACGGCGAAGCCTCCTTCAGGCACTCAGGCAGCTCGTCCATCTCAGACTGCAAAAACGACTGCACTTTTAAGTGTCCGCCACTAGTTTTCTGGGTCGACGCGATGAGACATATCGCTCATCGGCTACGCCACTGCGGTGGGTAGTTTTTAAGTTGTCTGGCTGTTTTCGTCAATGGCTTAGAGAGCTCAATCCGTCAAGCAATTCATTCGACGACCTCCGGAAACGAGCCTCGAGAATGAGTCAGGGGATCTCGAGAAGCAATGAAACGGACAGAGGAAACGGGATATGCGTGCGGGTCGAGGCAGCTCAACCCACTCGCATTCCTGGGCCGCCATCACGATGAGACATGGCGGCAAAGAGAAAGCAGCGCGTGGGGACAATGCGTCGAGAGCAAAAAAGATGAAGGACTTACACTTGGCGGCGTAGGCTTCTGCGAGTCGACCTCCATCTGCCATTCGAGGAAGAGCTGCTGTTGTTGAAGTAGCAACTCGTAGTTTGTTAAGGAGTCCTTCTCCTTCTCATCCATAGACTGATCTTCCGGAATTCTTGTCAGAACGGGCTCTGTTCGAATTTTCTAAAGATGAAAGGGGTCGATTGTCACTCTCTTTTGACTAAAACCTCTTCGTGTGCGTGCTCCTTGATCTGCGGTTTAGCCTTAGTTCTCAAGGGGAAGCAAGGCGCCTGTTGTTGGCCGGAAGACGGCTGTGACTGAGGCTCGTACGGCGAAATCGTACGGTAGGTTGTTGACTTCTGCAAGCGGTTAGCGTAAATTTGGAGTGACAATCACTCTCGGCGAAGATTGATGCTGAGCACTTTTTACGCGACTCGAATTTAACAGCGCCGAACAACACATTTTTTTTCACAACTTCAGGCTTTCTCAATGGCACGTCGTTTCTTAGAAACTCAGATTTAATGAGGCAACTGACCTTTCTGGCACGAGCCTTCATCATTGGCGACGCGGGCATGGTCGTCGCCGTGGGTGTGATCATCTGCGATGCTGGCGAAATTACTTCCATATCTAGAGAGAACGAGGAAATCTTTCAGTTCATTGTGTGAAGACGTACCGACGGAGATTGGGTTGTGGTTGTCGGCGTCCACAGAATCCACAGGGGTACCCGTTGGTTTGAAGGTGAGACGCCCCTCTGCAAGCTCACGGCGCTTTCACAGTTGCTTCCGGTGGCGAGAAAGACGGGTGCAGTAGAAGAGAAAAAAACCATGCGAGAGCGGGCACGGCAACAAACAGTTGTGTTTCTACCTTGAACTGCTTGTTCTAGTTCAGCATCGACTTGAAGGATCTTCTTATTGATGAGCTCGAGCGGGCCAGGCCGTCGTTGAAGTCGCTGGTTGAGGCGACTCACGATACGGTCCTTTTTAAGCCGCTGCACCGTCTGCGCGATCAACGGCGCGACGCTCGTCGCTGAAGCCAATCCATCATTCAATCAATTCACCGATTCTTCAATATGAGCGAAAAGAGCGAAACTCACATGAGAGGAGGATGTGCTGAGTGACGAGTCGTTGACGACTCGGTCTCTGCTCGATCTTACGCTTCAGGCGCTCACGAGCGCTACGCACATCCTGTGAGACATCGCCTGCAAGTGTTCATTAACAAGAATCTAGTCCAATCCTCCTAGCTGAAAGTCTTTCAGACCTTTCTTAGGAATACGCTTGCGGACCCGCGGCGGCATTTCACATGGAATACTTTGGATCAAGAGACCCGACGGGGATACAGACGAGATCGAGGCTCAAGAATGAGAGGAAGAAGAGGAGGTCGGATCGCGTTGTCTGATATGAGGGTGAGGGAGGAGGTCAAGACGAAGCGAAGAAAAGAAACGCCACGATGATTGTCTCGCGTACGCTACGCTTGTGAAAACATTTCTCCTCCTACGTTCGAGAGAATACGATCGGCACGCATTGCGGTTAGAGAATTTTTGCGTCGCTATTTAATGCCCTTACAAGGTCTGAATAGAAAACATGATGTCGCATTTCACTCGTTTAACACTCTACAGCCTAATTACTATGGCCACACGATATTCTGTGACCTGCCAAAGCGACGCGCGAACTTGCAGCTCTCAACAAGTGCGAGAATGCGTCAATGGAACGGGTTGAAGGACAAGAGGAAAGAAGTGAGAGAGGGACTGCGCTCCGAGAAAGCTCAGCCATCCCCGCGACCTCTCAACTCCGGCAGCACTGCTCTTCAGGGACGGACTTCCCTTTTGTTTGTCGGGTCTTGAGTAAAATTCCTGAGGGTCGAAGGTATGCGAGAGAGGAGGAGAAGGAGGAGAAGACCGAGAGCAATGAACGCTGAACGTCACTGTTTCGATCTATACAATCCGTAAGAAAAGGAGAATAAGGGATCAAGATCCATCTCAAGGAAGAGTTTAACAAGTGAGCGCTTGCTTCTGACAGGCTAGCGTGTTGCTTATGAAACTTGAGGATGGGCGCGAAAGACGCGCCGCCGCCGTCGACGCGTGAAAGACGAACATCATCCGCCTTCTTCTTCTTCTTGGATCGGCTAGCGAAAAAGAAGTAAAGCGATTCCCTCCCCCACCCACCCCCCTTCTGTCACTAGAAGACGGAGGTGAAATCAAAAGTTGCTGGCTCATAGTGTCCACGGGCACTGCAAGAACAAGGTAAACAAAACAGAGAGAGGATTGAGATGAAAAGTTATCCTCGGAAAAGACGGGATGATCAATGTTGCTTCTCAAATAAAAAGAAGAGAACACACAATACAGATGGCTAGCAGACCAAAACGAATGTAAAGCAACACCCGTTGACCGTAGATTGCCCCGAAGTGGGGCAAGAAGAAGAGCGGTGATCCCCGGCCCGAGGTAAACAGGAGCAGTTGTGTCCTGAGGAGAGCGAGAAAGAGACACGCGTGCGCGCTTGTACACGAGCATGGCGTGATGGGCCGGATGAGCGGGGCCGAGGACTCGGGCAGCGAGAGGGGCAAGGAGGAGCGTCGAGCAGCTGCAGGAGTAGAAGAGCTGGCGGCGTGTCTCACTTCTCTCTCTCCTGTGCTCTCGTTGCTCCTCCCGCTCCTCCTTCTCCTCCAGGGCGTCCTCACGCACATTAAGTACAACTTCCGCTGCGACTCTCCGCTGCCGCCGCGTCCGCTGCTCGGCTGCGGCGCGTCCGGAGGGCCTTCTCTCCCCCTTTACAACAAGACGACTCTCGCCGGCAACTCGCAGCGGGGACCACTGACTCCGCGAGCAGCTTCTCACACCACCGCTCCCACAGGCACAACAAAAAAGCGAAATCGAAGGAAAAAAAAATTGGGGGCTCAAAAAACGCGCCGACGAACCGAGTCGATAGCCAGCAGACGACTGCAAGGGGTTCAGGGACCCGGGATGAGTGAGCTCTGCCATCGGGTAAGCAAATCTCTTGAGCGTCCAAGACTAGTTTGCCTGCACGGTCGCTCTTGCCGACCCGTACCCTCATCTCTCTTCCTTGCTACTATTTGCCTCTTTTCTTAGCTTACGATAAGATCACGTGTGAGAGGAAGCCCCCTCTTGTATCTCCAGACTGTGAGCACTTTACAAAAAGAACGAGACCAAGACGTCGACGAGATCTAGTCGTAAGAGCGAAGACCGACTTGCAGCATCAGAGTGATTTCTCTCTTTCTTGTCTGCATTTGTTTCTGAGCTTTTCTTTCTCAAAGTCCGTCTTCCAGTAAAGTCCGAGAGAGCAATTCGAAATGGGAAAAACGTGTGTCCCCCAGGGCGACCGCCGCGTGCTAAGACAGTGACGCAGAGCCGAAGTCCAAAACTTTTTGCAGAAGTTACCTGTAGGTGTAGAAGGACCCGCGGACGATGTCGAGGAATGAAATTGCACTATCGAAGGCACCCGTGTGAGAGTTCCTGAAATTTCGAAATTTTTGCTGTTTTTGTTCAAAGTAAATGCACTTTGATTCTCCCCATTCGCACGTTCGCTTGAAAGCTCATCGACCAAGATCTTGGGCTGTTAGTGCAAAGTCGTTCATCCCAAGGAGGATGGGGAGGCCAGGAGGTGCGTCGGGAGGGCGCCCGCCGCCGCGTCGTGCAGTGTTGCAAGGAAAAAACACACCGCAACGGCGCGCAAATGCGGGTTGTGTGCAGCTCATTGAGAGATGAGAGAGAGGGGGAGCGCTGGCGGCAATGGGTCGAGAAGCGAGGGTGAGAGGGGCCACTCGTTCAGGCCTGGAAATCACTCAAAACTTCACACAGTTGTTTCTTGTAGTGGGCCCCCGGGGAGAAGAAGAACAACAGGTCAAAGGACGAGCAGTCCACCTTCGAGAAAATTCCATTCACTGATGAGAGGGTTCGAAAGTTCTCGAAAAGAGTGAAAGAGGGAAGACTCACCGTTTGAATCGCCGTCACCCCGTCGAAATTGAAAAGACGACGTTTGGCCAACGGGGATGAGGATGGTCGGCGGCTTCGCCATACCCGTCGATGAGATCCGAAGCTGCTGCAGCGGGAGGTAGACGACTTGCGAAGAAGACGCGGAAGGCGTCGTCGTCCACGAGGCGTGCGGACCATCGGCCACTCGCCTCAGACTACCCATAGTGCGTCTACAAGGAAAATACTGTTGACACAATGGATGAAATCGGTGGCGGTCGACGCCCGCGCATATTGATTTGGCCTAGAAATGCACGGACGAGATATGAGATGCCATCGCGGTGGCCGCTGAGGACGAATGAGACGTCGAATTAGATGGGAGAAACAAAACTGCCGAAGGACAGAATGAATCAAGACTCGAAACGGGGTGAAATGCACAAGCTGAATCATCGCAACAAGGCGCTGGGGTCTTCGTATTTTCGCCTTTAGTCAAGGTCGGGCATGCAGCGGCGCGACCGTCGCGCGTAGCATTCGGACGACCAAAAATGGCAATGGCCTGTCACCGCGCCCTGCGGCTGTCGTCGCCGATGAAAGCGTCTCGCACCTCTATTTGCGGTCTTTATGACGCGTCGCTAAACGGCTAGCACACTCAGTCCAATGCGGGACTTTTGTTTTGTCTCGTAAATGTCTCAGTGCAGCGAAAGAGAGAAAGAAGATGAGGTCATTGGGAGACCCTGACGAAGGTTCCTTCCCAACTCTGTCCTTCCCTGTTGACAGTCTTCTCCAAGAGAAAAGGACTTGTGACATCTTTCGAGTGTGTACGTTTGAATGAACATCTCGGGAAATAGCGGTAAACCCTTCAGCACGACAGTTGAGAGTAGCTAAAAACTCGTTGCTAACTCTCCTTCCACCTTTGTTTGCCTTGCGATGGTCTCTTTGGCTTGTGCAAGGTAGGCGAGGTGCGCGAGTGCAAGAGATTGCAGCGCAATGACCAGCCGCTCTATCGCCGTCCATCTCGAGGTTCGAAATCGACACGGCCGCCACCTCGCTAAATGGGATCTCGTGGCTTTTTGCCGTTGTGATAGATGGGTCAGCCGGTGGCCTCGGTGAGCCACCGGCAGTCGGCTCCTCGCCGCCGTCTCGGACGATGATGAGGCTCTTCTCGGTGGCGGGTCTCTTCCCTTGTCTCGCCTTCCTTCACGTCATTCAGGGTTGGTTCTTGAGCCGCTTTCATTGTGCATCGCCCACATCCTCGAGGGTCCACTCACTCTGCAGTTGCCAGAAACTCTGCAGACTTTCTCAAAGCGCTTCGTCAACGAAATGATTCACTTTCAATGCAAACATTTATTGTTGACGCTTCATGGGAAACGGGAATTGTTACCTTTGGCCAAGCGATCTTCTCGTGCTATGCGAAGAAAGTCAGAGGAACTTCTGATTGGATCCAGAAAGTGATCTCGACTGGGGGAACGTCTGCCCTTTCTATTATTAAAGGCCGCAGTCACGGAGGAAGAAACACTAACAAATTGCCAGTGCGAGCCAGTGCAGTGCTCGATCACTCGCGCTTTTTTACTACAAGCAGGGGCATAATTGGATTGTCTCGCAGGATCTAGCAGCTGCCTTTTCACAATCTGAGAACTTGGTCCTTGTTTTTAGGCATTCGCATCTCGATCAGCCCCGACACGAACCCAGCACAGAAGCCGGCGGGTCAACAGCTAAATCTCCTCTGCACAATCGAGGACGTGCCCAGCTTTGTGGTTCCTGCTCTTTTCTGGACGAAGCACGGCGGCATTGATAAGTACGATTGTAACCGTGATCTCTGATGTCCTATTATCAATCAAAATGCAAACATTTAGGACAGGGAACGTGGCGATCAGACGGCTCGACAATCTCACCTTGTCCCTTGTTATCGAAAATTCCACGGTGCGAGACAGCGGCGTCTACACGTGTCATGGAACGACCGGCGGCTTTAGTGAGACTGAATCAGTCGATGTCATCTTTTTCCGTCAGTTACCAGATTTCTTCATAGAAGAAAGCTTTAGGAGAACTGAACTTCCTTGATGAAAGAACAACCATTGATGAGGTGCCCAAGGGAGCATCACTGAATCTCTCTTGCCAAGTGGATAAACTTGAAGGAGAACGAATCATCACCACCTGGTCTCGAGGGCGCACTCCCATTTATCCGAGTCTGTTCATTCTTTGCTCAGCAACTTGTCTAGGCGATAAGTACAAGTTCTACGAGGAAGACGCGGTGCTTGAAGTGCAGACGTTCGACGCGGAACATGACCTGGGCAAGTACAGCTGTCGTGCCTTTCACACACTCTCCGGCTCCACAGCCACCAGGAACTTGCTCGTTGGTAAATGATCGCACTCACTCGCTTCGCTCCGCTAAGCCCTTGAACCCAGCGGACCTGAAGTTTCTGTTTCACTTTTAGGTGGAATCGATGGAAGTCGACGTGCCTTCTGCCATTCCTTCTGTACAATGGCCTGTTCCGGTCTCTTTACGCCAAACTTCAAGACGTAAAACTATTTATGCGATAAAGCTGATGTACAGTGCAGCATGGCTTCCTTTGAAATGAGATTTTGTCGGATGAAGACGAGATGCATGTGAGCAGATCGACACTTAACAGATCTGGCAACTCAAAGGGCAATGTGGAATCATCCAGTTCGGGTTCTTGTCGCACTCCCCGCTGAACGTCCAGAACGTGCAGAGCTTGTGGTCATTTTGGCAACCTCAAGAATGCTTCTTCAGTTTCTTCAACTCTACCTGGTCGAGGTGTTGGTGCAAAGACATCGTCGACCTGTTCACCGCAAGATTTGCATGATCGCTGGCAATGTGGTCGCATCCAGAAGGGGTTCGTCTCGCACTCCCCCAACCGAGCCCAGAACGCGCAGTTTCGATTTAGGTCTTGACATGGATCCGTCGTGGTCGTCGTCGTGGTTGTGGTTGTCGTGGTAGTTGTTGTTGTCTGCAAGTTGTCACAGAATATTTATGCTTACAGTAGTTGTGGTCGGAGGATAGAGTGTGGTTGTCGGTGTTGTCTTCTTCCTCAACTTCATCCACGGCCTTGTCACTCGTATTCGCACACGACTCGCGGGACCAGTTGGAATGGTGGACGGAGTCCAGGCTAATCGAGCGGGATTCTTTGGACTAGACGCGCTCACTATAGGCGGTGGTGGAAGTGGTCGTCTGGCGGGTTGTTGTTGAAGGCGGCGTCGTTGTCGTCGATGTTGTTGTGGATGGAGTAGTGGTGGTGGTCGTCGTGGTAGTTGTCGGAATAGTGCAATTGATCCCCGTGGAGAAGCACTTGTCCGCTTCACGCACTGCAAGCGAAGAACTTGAGCAGCAAAAAAACCGGTGCACGCATCTCAAGTGACACAATTGTTCGTTCAGTTGAACGAAAACAATATTCATCTGTTTGCGTCGGAAGCGGGATTCGCGAAAAATTTCCCCCCTTGTTGAAGCAAGTTTTTGCGAAGAAAGTGTAAACGGAAAAGGGACGACAATTCTTTCTCGTAATTTGCATAATCAAAATGGTCAGAGAACGAGGAAACGGACTCAAACGTTGTAGTCGGAAATTGGCGGGGAAACCAGAAACGTTCCACATTGGACCCTACTCACAACAACTCACATGTGCAGTTGCAGGTGCCGCATGTCTTAGCGCAGTTCATCCGCATCCAGAATGGATTCCGATTACACTCACCAGCCACGGCCCAGAAGCAACACAACTGAACTTGACTCTTTTCAATCAACTGGACTCACCTCGCTTTTGTCCACACAAGGTCGCCGAGTCGTTGTAGGCCGAAGAGTGGTTGTCCGAAGGGGAAGTCTTGGTGGTTGTGGACGAATTTTAGGAGCAGACGGCTGAGTTTGTGGTGGCTTCGGAGGCTTGACGTCTGGCTTGATTCGCTTGTCAATCCGATTTGGCCTGTCGTCATCGGGGACTGGAAACCCGAAGGCTTCCTCTTCCACAGTCAATGGATTGCGCGTGGGTTTGACCTCTCCAATAGAATGGATTCGCCCTGCCACAAATCGAAAAGGCAAGACGGTCGGCGGTGCAAACGAAGTCACAGAGGTCACCATGAACGTTTCGTCGATGACAAAGGAGTCCTGAATAGGCATTGAATCGCTAATCGAAATCACTTTGTCGCTGGAAGGGAAGCCCAATGCGCTAACGTCCGTGGAAGAAAAGTCGGTGCTAGTAGCCATCGTTGTTGACTAAAAAGAAAGTTCCACTTGACGGCATGCTTACTTCGTGTATAATTCGAGGTCTCGATCTTTCGGTCGTAGTTTCTGATAACTCAATAATGCCGTTACCACCAAGAATGAATCCTTCATCCTCTTCAGACGTTGTGGTCTTCTGAGTTGTCGGTGCGTGGCTCGAGAGTTCCATATTCGGAAACATCTGTGGCAAAAACCATTGCGAATATCGCAAACGCAGCTCCTCGAGACACAAATCCGGCACTGAAAATGGGCCCAAATTCCTTTTACATAAAAAGCAACATAGAGACCGTGAAACAGGAATCATTTTCTGTTCTCATCACCGGACGAAGGGAATCTGTTCAATGACCACAAACCACTCAGTGACAACCAGCTGGCCTAGAGGGCGAGAGGACGCCCGATCTCGACATTCACATCGGGGGCATAGCTCAGTGGCAGAGCATTCGACTGCAGATCGAGAGGTCCCCGGTTCAACTCCGGGTGCTCCCTACTCTTTTGGCTCCTTTAGACCTCGTGGGATATATTAACTTTTTAGAGATTTTTTTGGTCAACCTTTTCGGCAATAGACTAGAAAACTAATGACACACCAGGGAAACAACCAATGTCAACGTCGGCGCTGTGCTCGCTGATTTGAACGCCACACGCGGTCCGAGGAACGATTTTGGGCTCGACTTCGGGACAGAGCGAGCATTGCTCTCCTTCCTCCTCGTCTAAGAAGGTGATCTGAGGGTCGCCTTTTTCCGCCAAAGGTGTGCCTGAAATAGCAATCTCGTTAGAAACAACGGATTTGTGGTCTTCAAGTTCAAGTCGGGTCGTTTTCAGAGTTCACAGGCGCAAAGTGTGAATGACCCGTGGACCAGACGAAGGGGGTCTGAGGGCGAGGAGGACACGCACGACACGGTCATCCTCGAACAAACACTCCATGCAAAGTCGGCCATGATTCGAACTGGTGTGGGTCCCACTCACTTTCACATCAACTTACTGTTTTAGTGATGCAAATGTTTTTTAAACAAAAAACCTACAAATATAACTGTTGTCGGCTATCCATTTGTACAAGCTGGGTGGCTGGTCCTCTAAGGCTTCACTTGAGCGAAAACAGGCTCCAAAAACAACGAACAATGAAAGGGAGCAGAGATGCGACAGGCACCGACGCCTGCGCATCTCCCGCCGGCGACAACTCTCCAGTCCACTCTTGGAAATGGTCTGAAAGATATTAGCGTCTGGTATTACAGTTACGACTGGAATGCCAAAACAATATCTTAAAAATAAATTATCGATCAAGAGAAAGCTAAATTATTATTTCGACAGACAAAGGTAGAAAAGCTCAAGAAGGATCTCCGTTCCTAGTGCAAGATCCACTAAGGAACCGAGAGAGGGAGGATAGCCAGGGAGGGGCTGGTGGCCGAAGGGGCGATCCTCTCTCGGTCCTTGGACGGGGCGTCCCCCATGCACGCTCCCCACACACCGGACATTGAGTGCTGTGAGAGAGAGTCTATTGAGAAATCTCGCCTACTGTATGATAATGGACGACAAACTAAAAACTCGAGAATGGAGATTTTGCGAGAGTCGACGACAAAGCGGGATACTTCTCGAAGTGGAGAACGTCTCCCAGGGGAGCTCGGGCAGTCCGTGGTAGACGCCGGATGATGGAGGAGGGGCTCTCGTCCATCGCATGTGTTTCCCCCACTTCCAGCTCTCCTTCGAACCACTGTAAAAACTGGAAACTTCCCGTCGTGGAAGTGGAAATTCGGGGGTGTCGGTCAACGGCTACCATTCAGCCGAGACCGCTTATCGCACTTCTTTACAGGCGCACAGAGTCTGGTTTCAGAAAATGAATTCAGCGAAAAAGACTTCAAGAATCCATTCCAAAAATCAAGAAGAAGCGTTGAAAAGGATCTCCCTACAAGAGTGCAAGAGTGTGTGCTTATTACATCTATGTCCGCAACGAGAGCAAAGGAGTACTCGGCGCACGCTTTTTGCTACGCGATCCGTTCTCGTTTGCATATTCTCGACCGCTTAAAGAAGGCAATCGACGATGCCGCCCGCGGCTCCCTCGTAGTGCGCACTTATGAAGACGGGAAGTGTCTTTACGCGTGTCGCTCAATTCTCCCGCTTTCCTTACTCGTTGCTCTTCCTTTGTCTGCTCTTTCAACTTACTCTGAACTCCTTGACATATGGAAATTTGAAAAGTCGCCGTTCGAGGGTTACTTGTTTCCTGGTGGCCGCTGGCCGTTGGCCCTCGCCCTTGTCCAGCTACGTCCTTGAAGCACCGCTCAACGCCTAACGCGTTTATGAAAATCGACGGTTCCTTGGTGAAGCCTGGACGGCGGTCATCCACGCACACACTCTTGCCTCTTGATTTTATGCAACTATTGATCTCTTGAGAGAGCACGTGAAGTTGGCAACTTCTCCTTCCGTACATCGCTCGAACTGCTCGTGAGCTGGCAATGACCAACCACTTGTCTCACTTTCTTACGAGGTGCCATAAAAGTGGTCTCAAAGCGCTGGCGCGTACCGTTCATACAACTTTGCTTCATGAGTTATTAGTGGAATTCCCTGAATTTCGTCGAAGAGCTTCGAACGTTGACACTTCAAAACGAATTTTCGTTCGTGCTCTCTGCTTTGAACGAAAGTTTCTTACGAAGAAGAGTGTGGCGACGAAGAAGAAGAAGAAGAGCCGTCGGCCAGTCATGGATGGCTAGAGGGACGGAGTTCGCTCGTCGCCTGCTTCTTCTTCTGCTTCTTCACTTTTCTAATTCACTCAGAGCGCCGTTTGGGAGGAGGCGGGCATCCGAGACTCTCCACAGGCCGCAACAGCGCCCTCAATTCGTTGCTTTTGATGTTCGCCTTCGCGTTTTCATTCATATCTTCTCTTCTGACTTTCAGCACGTAATTCCTTCCATCACCGTGCTGAAAGATGGCTGCGAGCGCCGTTTCGAGTCCGACGGGCAATAACTTTCGGGTTAATAACGAGCCAACTCCAGGCGGAGTTTAAACCGGGCGAGCTTTGCGAGAGAAGGCAATGGCCGGCACCGAAGATCTTACACTCGTCGCCGTGGCAGTGTGGTGGCCATCATTGTATGGCCTCATAACGCCATTCGAGCTCTTTGCTGTGTGGAAGAGGAGGAGGAGTTGGCAATGGTCTGCCCGTTCGCCTCATTTACTGCGCTCTCGTCCCTCGTCGCCCCCTCCTCTCGGGCGTTCCCGCGGAACAATAAAACTGTCCATCGTGTGGCTCTCGCCTTGCCTCCCTCCCGTTTCGGGTCATGCCGAACAAGTGCTGAGCCGCCCCGCGCGCGCGAGGCCGGATGCGACGGCATTCTCTTCTTCGTGACGGCACAGTCTCTTTTTGGCTCACTACTCCCTCGTCCCTTGGCAAATACAGCTCACCCATCTCTCCTCCAAGTCGCTCTTCTCGCGCGCACGGTAGTGGAGACCGTCCTTGTGTGCACGCGTTAAGCAGGTCTTTATTAATCCCGGGAACTGAACCGTGTTGCCCGCTCTCGCTGAGCTCACCCAGGTCAAACCCGTTAACCAAAATCAACCTCACCCATGAGAGTCTCTCACTACATTGGTTTGCGACGTCGACTTTGACTCCTTTGTCGACATTTAGTCTTTAAGACGCACGAAGGCGTCGGGCAGCTGGCGTTCTTAGGATCTGTGTGCTTTGCCGTTATTAATAGCGCCATTAGAGAATATCTCAAGTAATTCTACACCGGTATGTGGGCAAATGAGGCGTAAGGGGTGGACGAGGGGGCTAAGACGGGGCAGCGGCAGCGGCCACGCCGAGGTCTAGCGGCGAGAGCCAGCCTCTCGAGGATTAGCCCCTACTGTGCACCACCGGTCATCCCTTGCGCTCCTCGTTCATAGTTCGCACCTCCGCGTTACAGCCGTTCTTTGCACGCGCGTGTCTTGGGAATGGAGTCAACCTTGAACGTGAGAAGTGTGGATTCATGAGGGAAGTGGGGGGTCATAAATATGTCACGGATTCTAACGATGGACTAGTCAGAGCCAAGGAACGTCCCAACACGCCCGCCGGTGATGTTTCCTCTTTCCCTGCAACCGCCGCGTTCCTTCTCCTTCCCGCCCGCCGCTCTAATCGTCCGCAAATCAGTTAATAACCGAAGAAAGCACGTTGAATTATTGGAATTGCGCGTTTGGCTGTGTGTGGATGGAGGGGGGCGAGGGCGAAGAGGCGTCGGGGCGCGATATCGCCGCGTGGACACACGTCGTGGTGGTCAGCGAGGAGGGACAACTGGGTGCAATTCGCCCATTCGCCAGTGAGATGCTGCTTTGTAATTGTTTTCGCGTTCCCCGCTTTCCACGCTCTCTCGTTGCTCGGGACGCGTCCACTCTCAATGGCCGAACACCTAATGCGCTGCTCATCAAGTGGACAACCCGGTGATGAGCCGAGACTCTATCTCTCTCCAAACCCATTCAATCCCATCAGTCCTCCTCTCCACCATTTACACGCTTCACTGTTGCCCAGACCACTTCACCTATATGCATGCTCGGTCTTCTTCCGCTTGCTTCATTTATGACGAACGTTGTGCCGTATGTAGTCGGGCATATGCATGCATGCGCGTTCTCAGTATTTTAGCCCTTTGGCCTCAAAACGATGCGTTTTTTGCTCATAAAATCTCTTAGTTGACGAGTCCGACGCGACAGGTGCTTGCACTCGAGCATCGCTGCCCCGTCTCCCTCTCCACTTCCGGGCTTTTGTCTCTCGGCCGTGTTGACGCCTCACGCGGCTAGCCGCGGCAAGTCTTTCAAGACGACCGCCGATGCACAGGTCACTTCACTCTGCCATGATGCATCGGCACTCATTGTTTCCTTTCACTTTTTACTCTCCCTCCCACACACAAAAGTGTGCCAGCTCTTCAGCTGCCCGTTCCACTTTTTGATCCCTTCACTTTTGATAAAATTCGTCCTTTTCGTATTAGTCGCCTAGGGGCCGATGTCCACTCCACATAGGGTCCATGTGGGGATATTTCATTTCAGGCGGCTAAAAGATGCCGCTCGGGATTCGCGCTTCACTTTACTTCATCAAACAAAGCCCTCGCCCCCATGCGCGATGACCGCTGCGAGCCGCCCGGGGGCGATTTCCAATTCCTACGCGCTAGAAAATGCCAGCGGTTTGGTTCCACGACGACACGCGACACGACGACGACGAGGGTCGGATGATTTTCGTCGCTTCTGCTTTGAATGTGTCGCATCTTTGCCTCCTTACATCCATAGATAATAAGCAACAAGCTCGTTGAGGGAAGAGGGAGGGGGAGGGGACCCGACGGACATTCCGCTGCAGACAATTGGCCGGCTACTGGCCAGTCGACTCCCCCCTCTTCTCCCCCAGTTGACGACAAGTTCATCCTCTTTCAGGCGGCCGTTCCTCGTCCCACCAGCCAACAAGCTGAGGATAATTGCCCTAAGCGAATTAACCAGCTTGATGTCCGCTAATTGTTCGTTAACGCTGCTCGTCTTGACCGTCAATCTTTGCCTCGCCGGGGCGCTTCCCTTCTCCCTCGGACCTTCTTATCGGCTTTTGATTATTATGAACGTGAGCGAGTGGACATCCAAGTGCGACGGCCAGTCCCTGATTCGGGCAGGCTTCCCCCCGAGGTCATCCGTCCACTCTCCCTCCCTCAAGGGAGAGCGAAGCCCAACGAGTGACCGCTCGTTTGCCTTGTCCGGCTTCTTTTCATTTTCACTCTCCCCGTCGGCGCTTCAACGTGAAACGTTCATGCTCGCCTTGTACGAGAAGCGCGAATGAATCTCGTTCTTCGTGTCGCCCCCACGGCCCTCCGCAACTCTCATGGGGCAAATTGTATAGAGATTTCTATTAAAAGGCGTGGTTCGAGACTCGGCCCGTGACACGCCGGGCAGCTCCTTGGAGGCCCGTGGTCGTCCATCGCGTCGGCGCCTCCTCCCTCGACGACGTTCTCCAGGGAGTCCCCACTCCTTCTGCACTCTCCGTTCTTTCACGGCATCTACAAGAGAGATGCGGAAATTGATTGTATGTTGCCAGGCCGGCTACTTGTTGCATCTTTGTCTTCGTCTCTTTCTTCATCCTCTTCACTTCTTCGATGTCGTTGTCTCCTCCTCCGTCTTCTCTTTTCCCGATGGCGCGCATTCCTCAATCGTGAGGCCAAATTTCCGCGCGCACGGCGCTTCGCCGCTTCTTCCTGCGGCGCCTGGCCAGCACTCTACTAACGTCAAATTTCCTCCTTCGTCCACGTGCGAGTGTAGTCGACATCAAGCAAGAAAGCAAGCAGACTAGTTTGAAGAAAATGTGGAAGCAGTCGGAGAGATGTCCCCTGGGAGAGCTTTCGTGGTTTTCGCACTGACTTGCCTTCACTAGTGGAGCTTTTTCGCATCCGTCTTGACGCGCTCCGCATTGCTCGCGCGATGTTGAGAAGGACACGTGTATGCTCCCCTCGACTCATATGCGCCTTTTATTAGGAAGGCACGAGACCATTGAGGCGAGACCGGACGGGTCGCCGGCCACTCGTCGGTTTGCCGGGATGCGACTTGAAGTGCCCAATTTATCAAAAGTCGACAAAAACGCAGAGGATGGGATCGAGGACGGCGCGGCGAGGGTGGTGGGAGTGGCAGCGCGCGGGCTGCGACCGACAGCCGGTCAACACTCTCATGCCTTTCCCGAGAAGAAATCCCCGTTTTCACGCTTTGGTTAGCCGTTCCTTCCTGTCTGTCCCCGTTCCCCCTCTCGTCTTCTTCTTCTTCTTCCCTTGTCCGACAAATCTGCCTTCACTTGTAATTTGAGCTCCACGAGCGGAAATGTCTGGTTTTTCGTTGTCGACAAATGCCCAGCTGACCGGTCCACGACTACTTATTTCAGTCGTCTTCGCCAAACTCCGCTAGATATGCATAAGATCTTTTCACGTGACGGCCTGAGGTAGACCAGTCGTTGTGCCCACTGCACATTATTGGTCATTGCCTTTGACGGTCCATTATCGAAGTGGAGGAGCCCCTCTCTAAGTGAGCCCTCTCGACTCCTCGACCCGCCGCCCCCACCACCGTCTTAATTATTCATTCGAGAAGTTTGTTGTTGCGTGTGCCGGCGGCTGAGAGGGTAGGCGAGTGACCGGAAGGAAAGTCCGGGTGGTCAAAACGAGTCCTTTTCGCTTGAGGGTCACCTTGGCTAGTCCCGCAATCCTTAATCCCCCACGTCCTCTTCAAGAGGGGACGCGGAAAGGTATTGGGATGGAGGAAGAGGACAGTGGCGCCCACTGATGGACAGGCGCGGCTTCCCTGGCTAGCGGCCGGCCCAGCTCCCTCCCCACTCTGCCACTACTCGACAGTTGTTGCGCGCGTCGTCGCTCCGGCCCTCTCCTGGCCGAGGTTTCTTTCCCTTCCCTGCCAACTCGGTGAAGACCTCCCCCGTCGCTGTTTCCCAGGTCGCAGCAGGCGCGACGGAATTTCCTTAAAGATTTATCACGTGTCGCTCATTTCTTACGTTTTCCCACAAATAGCTTGGCCATCGCTTCCTGAGATATCCGTTGGCTCTCGGTCATCGCCCGTCATTGAGGCATGCAAATTCGGTGGCAGACTGTGACCGCGGCCGACGAGAAGGATGCAGGGCGGTGTCCCTTTTCGGCTGCAGACCTGCAGGTGTCAAGCAGTGCGTTGACGGTCCCCGGGGGCGCGCCGCCTCGTCCTCCCCCCTTCCGCAGCCCGTACAATAGCCATTGCCAGCCCGCCTATCTCCACTGATTTAGCGCCGAAGCGCAGATCGCAATAGGCGATGAATGAATTACGGCGGCATCTGTTGAGCACTCTCCCTTTCTCGCCCCGTTCTGGAGATCATGAACTGTCTCCCTCATTCAATCCTTTCTGTCCATTGTCCATTGATTCCTTCTCTCGTTCCATGTTTCCTCGAGGATTTTCGTCTTCCTCCGGAAATATCGCATTGAAGAAGCGGCTCTCCTTCTTTAGCCCGGCCTCTCCTCCCCCACCCGATCTCGCGCGTTGCTCGTCGTTCAATTATTCATATGCGAGTCGCATCTTCCTTTTCATCGTGGTCAAGCAGGCGCGTTTGCTGCTTCTCGAGTGTTTTTGCTAACAAACTTGATGTCTTGCAGGTGATGCGATGAGAGAACCCGGGTGGCTGCACGCAGCCGTTGTAGCGCTTCTCGCGGCAATTGCCGGAGCGAGTCTCCTGGAGAGACCAGAAAACGTCTCCGTCAACATTGGCTCGACGGTCTTGTTGAGATGCGCAGCTCACAAGTCTCACGACGGCGATGAGCTCTACAGTCAGTGGAGAAGCAATACGGGTGCCCTGGTAAGTTCCGTATCAATGAGAAGAAATCAAACCACATTTCAGTTGGGCTTCCACAGTGCTGGTGTCCTCGCAGGTCATCAAGGACGTTATTCTTATGTCCGCGAGACTCCCGAAGAGCTTCATCTGAGGATAGAGCGCGTTTCACTCCAAGACGATGGTCCCTTCGAGTGTCAAATGCTTCGACCAGCTGACGGTCCAGTTCGGGCAGTGGCCTTCGTGAATGTTATTGGTATTCGCAAATTTACTAGTACTCAATGAAACTTTGCAGTTCCACCCAAGGAACTCTCCTTCACCGCCTACCGATCAGGAAGTGAAGTGCAGGTGAATGAGGACTCACCTCTGAACGTCACTTGCGTGGCACGAAACGCAAAGCCTCCGCCGAGAATCAGTTGGTACATCAACGGGCAGCTGATCACGGACGGCGTCCAGAAGTGGAACGCTTATAACTTGAACAAGACCGTCGCCGCCTATGCTGCTCTTCTATGGACACCAAAGTAAGATTTCCATCCTCTGGGGTAATTCCCTCTGCTTGTCCAAACCTTCCAAGCGGCGAATCGCGAGCCCAGAGCGACTACACGATGTGTAAAACGTGAAAAACGGCTCCCTGTTGAAGTGATCTATTTGCAAGTGAAAGCGCGCTCGCCTGCCGAATTTCCCAGCAACGGTCTTCGTACGGCGATAAATTCACCCCTTCGATTCTTTTCGTCGATCCGATCTCTATCTACAAACAAGCGATTTCAGACGCGGCGACCACAAGAAGGTTCTCACTTGCGAGTCGCAGCACTCCGAAAGCAACACTCAACTTCGAACTAACATCACCCTCGATGTTCTGTGTAAGTTTTCGCAAGGAATCTTTTCAAGGGAACACAAAAGATGACGGCTGGATGGGAGGTTCGCATGCAAATTTGTCGGCCTTAGCGCCACTCGCGTGCGTTGCCGTTCGTCTTCGTCGCTGCGTTTCATCTCGCCGCACGTGCGCCTCGCGCCTTTCGCAGCTGCCTACGCCGTCTTCGCCTCGATTTATGGTATTCGCCCCCTTCTTCTCCTGGAAGCGGGCACAAGAGAGATCCGCACTCCGGACACAATGAATAATGCAGGATCACTTAGCCACACATTCACTCGTCCCTCTCTTGCAGATCCCTCCCAGGTGCCGAAGGTCTCAATCTTCGGCGGCGACTCCTACGTCCGCGCCGGAGACAATGTGACGCTGATTTGTGTGGCCGAGGGAGGCAATCCGCCGCCGACACTCACTTGGCACCTCGGACAACGGGCCATCGACTCCAAGTTCCACTACGACTACACCACACAGGTCAGATTTGAACTACCGAATGGGAAGGGGAAGTGAACGGTAGTGCTTCGCCTCAGGTGTTGACCGTTGCGCAGACAGGCGATGATGGAAGATTGGAGACCTTGGCGACAGTTGGCCGCGACCCCGCGCGCGAACGCCTCCTCGAGGGGTCAGATATCGCTCATCGCACCCCTCATTAAAATTTCACACGTTGCAAACGATAGTGAGAAGTTTCGCAAGACTGCAGACTTTCGACACAGGCTGCAACTGCTTCGAACTTCGAGGATTTCTTAATGTGCAGTGTGTAAAAAGAGTGATTTGGCTGCGAGCCATTTGCCGCTGTCTTGTGAATGTGCGAACGAAAGCGAGAAGAAGAGGAACCGAGGGACTGGTGTTCCCGAAGGATTCAAAGAATTGAGTGATGTTCGTGCTCGAGTTGAAATGTCTTCCATTGTCTTCGCGCACCACACAAGCCATGCTCTTGACTGCAGGGCGGGGACAACAGATTCAATTTTCCGCTTTTTGAGGGCGCTGCAGCAGCTGAACAAACAGTTATGAACGAGGGCTAGGGAAAGGAAAGGGAAGCGCCTCCCAAATAATCGTGCTCGTCATGAGGCCCTCGAGTAAATCAGCAATGGCCCCAGAGAGATTTGTTGTGCAATGTGCATGGAGGGAGGAGCATGAGATGGCAAAGGAGCGAGAGCCGCCGGCGGGGGGCGTCGCCGACCGTCGAATTACCGCTCTAATCGGGGCATCCGCGCACGCTTCATTGCTTTATTAACATCTGTTCACGGGAAAAGGACGCTACGGCCGTGGGCGGCGAGATGCCCCAGCCGCCACACCGCAGACGCCACACTTATCCCATAACTCAATTAACGCGTCGGCCGGTGGTCAAGGGGGACGAGGACTTCAGAAAGCAACAGAAATGAATTTTGGATAGAGGATTTTCAGGAGACACGCAACAGCTACTCCTTCATTGCTGAGGCAGATGACAACCTGGCCAACTACGAGTGCCGATCGAAGAACAGCGAGACGTCGGCGGCCCTCAAGTCGCAGCTTTCCATCAAAGTCGCCTGTGAGTTCCGAGTACGAGTTCGCAGCTCGCCTTGTCATTCACATTCCGCGACGGGCTGTCATCTTCCGAGAGTGAAAAATGGTTAGAAATGGAAGTTCGCGGGTTGCAGTTCCACCACAAGGAGTCGACATCTTCGGCGAGAGCGCGCTGCGACAAGGGGCTTCCACGACGATTCAGTGCCGATCAAGGTTATTGAAGAATGAACTCCAGATATGTTCAGATTGGCGAATCCCGTTCCACGCTTGTCTTGGTTAGTCAACGGGCACCCCGTGGCTGCGACGGCACAAGAGGAATTGCCACAGGCACACGGCATCATCGCTGCCACGAACATAACAATCTCGTCGATGGACATCGCCTCAGACAAGCAGAAGATCACAATCGAGTGTGTGGCCAAGAACGATGAAGGCACTTCGAGTCGACAGCATGTCATCAAGATTCTCAGTAAGTTCGAGATTAAAACTGGTTAACAAGATTTTCAGCACCGCCGTCGCTACCGAGAATTATCGGCCTCGACGACACGACACACACCGAGGGCGAGATTCTGAATCTGACATGCGAAGCCCATGGTGGCAGTCCCTTGGCCGATCTCACCTGGTATCGGGCACAGGAGAAGGTTTGGCTGGTTTCTCTCACATCTACATACCTCGCCGTTTAAGAAAGGGACAAAGCACAAAATCAAAAAGATAAAATGGGTGGAGGTAAGAGAACGAATGACGAACGTTCAAGCTTCCCGTGTTAGTGGTTCGTGGGAGTTGTGTGGGGCTTTTGAAAGAAGCAGCTTGAACTCTATGGCGTTGCACGTAATCGCTATCTGTGAGGTGATGTCGCATAGGATGCTTGCTTACAAGCTTTAATGCTTTGGTGACAAGCGTCTTTCAGATTTCGGGAGCACGAAGCTCCGTCTCTGGAGACTCCGTGCAGAGCACAGTCTCGTTGAAGTTGGATCGAGCGATGAACAATCAACAAGTTCGATGCGAGGCTATCAACGCGGCGATCGACGAGCCTCTGGTAGACACAAGACAGATTACGGTGCTGTGTAAGTTGAGACGTCTGGAAATAAGATTGTCAATTCAGTTGCTCCTCGCCGCTTGACAATTCGAACGCCTGAACACTCGCGACATCAAATGATTGCTGGTCATGAGTCCCGTCTTGTCTGCTCAGCACCATCGTCCAATCCTCCAGCACAGCTCTCATGGCAGTTCTTCCCCAACGGCGAACCCGTGCCTCTAGTTAAGCACGGCGAAGTCGTCCTGAATGAAACGTAAGAAAATCTTTGAAAGCAACGGATTTTTTAGGAGTCGCGATCATGGAGGCTTCAACGTGGAGAATGTGATTACATTCACACCAACGGAGGCATATGATGGAACTCTCGTCAAGTGCATCGCCACTCATCCTCTGTGGACTGAAGACGTGAACGCGTCGCAGGCCCTGAATGTCTACTGTATGGGAGACTTGATTGTTCAAGAACTATTCTTCAGATGCTCCTCGCCTTCTCGTGGACAGTCCCATCACCATTGTTGTGGCTGAAGGCGATGCTTTCCGAGAGAATCTCACAGTGAAGGCGAACCCTCCAGTTTCGGCATGGCGATGGAGAAAGAACGGCGCTCCATTCGAACACACGAACGGTGGAATCTTTGCACGAGGGGCGACACTTTCGGGACGTGCTGTGAAGGGCAGCGACTCGGGCACCTACACTCTCTATGCCGTCAACAGTGTTGGAACAGCCAACGTCTCAATCATTCTGACGGTCGAATATCCCGCAAGAGTTCGTTTTTGGTTTCACCATTTACGGTCTTGTAGGTGACCCACGTCTCATCTCCTGTTATTGCGAGTGTTGGCGAAGACGTCGTCCTGGAATGTCATGTGGATGGCGAGCCCAAGAGAAAAGGAATGGTGAAGTGGCTGCGCCACGACAGACCAATTGACTTCGCCACGCGTGGTGACACCCGGGCTGTGCTGCGATTGAACGCATCTCATGAAAATGCTGGAGAATATGTGTGTGTGGCGGACAATGGCGTAGGCAAGGTTTGTTTTGATCACATTTGCAAGAATGTCTTTAGCCGAATCGTTCCGTTGCCCTTTTGCTGGTCACGAAGGCTCCCGTTGTCCATCGCGAGCCATTCCTCGCTCGAGCTGCCGGACCTCTTGGAGGTAAAGCACGAGCAAGATGCCGAGCGACGGCCGTTCCCGACGCCGATTTCCTCTGGACAATCGAGCGAGATGATGAACCGCTAAGGCACAACACTTCAAAATACGCCTATTTCCAACATCAACTAGATTACAATCTTTTTGAGGTAATCCGTTCCATCAATGTGACACCCAACTTTCAACTTTACAGAGTGTTCTATACATCAACAACCTTTCACCGGATGACTACACCCGACAAGTGAAATGCACAGTCTACAACGGCCTTGGACAAGACATGATCACCCTCCCCGTCGGACCACCAACACCGCCTGACACCCCAACTGAACTCGCCCTCACCAATTCGACGACTCACACATTGACACTGAAATGGATGCCCGGATTTGACGGCGGAACGGATCAAACCTTTGAAGTTCGCTACCAACCACAGGGATCCGACACAGTTCTCGCCCTCAACACAAGCCACACTGTGAGAAGTTCCGAAATGTAAGATGAACAAAAATATTTCAGCATGTCCGTCTATCGGGTCTGATGGAGGCGCAAGTCTATCTCATTCAAATCCGTGCACACAATCTTCGTGGATTCTCTTCCGACTTGACTCGTCCGCCAGTTGCATTCGCCACTCTGACAGCCGATGGTCGCGACGTCGCGGCTATTCAGAGAGCGGTTAGTCTGAGTAATTAGTCTCAGTCAATTAGCTTCAGGGCGGCAAAACTTTCCCAAAATCCTTTGTCATGTTCCTCATCGGCGGAGTGCTCCTCTTGGTCTTCTTCAACTGCCTTCTTCTTTGCTACTTGCATCGACGAGCACAAAGAAGAAAACTTCAAGGTTTTTGCCCTGAGGAAATCTCAAGCTTGCTTCTGCAGAGAAGACGGAGATTGTGAGAGTGAAAGCTCACGGGGTGGATGGCGGTGTGAGGCCAGTGCAGATGTATGGCGCGACGAATTCGAACGAGGCCCACTTCCGCTCAACTTCGGCCGTCGACGACTCTCATTCGCGTGAGCCAACGAGTGAGGATGAGCAATCCGTTCGAACCATGATTGTAAGTTCCACCCTCAAGAGGTAAAGTGCATCAACTCTGCAGGAAGTGAATCCCAACGGCTACATGCAGCAAATCGATCCCGCTTACTACGAACGAAACTGTCTCGTGGAATACGAATTCGACCGTAAGACCAAAGGATTAATTTCCGGAAACAAACCCGGCTATTTTCAGCGCCGCGAAGCTATGCAAGTAATAACGGCACTCTGAGGAGCAACGGCGGCGGCTCCTATACGACGATGCCCTATCCAGTTCGCAATTAGTCCGTCTTCATTTATGTTTCAGGAGCCACCACGAGATCCACGAGATTTGATGTACGATCGGGGGTCGTTGACGCGAAGGGATCCCATCCTCGATTCGCCGAGGTGAGATTTTTTCTTCGAGTGAAAATGAAATTGCCCCTGCTACAGGAATGTTGTGAGACGGCAGTATGTTGGTAGCAACAACAACCTCTTGTCGAACAACAACAACACGCCCGTACACATGCTCTCGACGTTCATCCAGCCGAGCGGCGTGCGTGCCGGCCCCATCGACTATTCGCAGCTCGACGGCGACCTCGTCTGAGACCGGAAGCCCCACCCCCCGCGCACACGGCAGACTTTCGTCCCCTTCCCCTTTTGCTTCTCACGCGAGTCGGCGTATTAAACCTCGGCGGCACACTCCCAGCTCCTTTACCATTTCTGAGCTGTGTCCTGCCGAGAGCGAGAATTATCCGGTCTCAGTTTTCATCCCTCTCGTCGCTGCTTCTCCGAGCCAATCAAATCCGTGAAAGTCTGCGTTTTCCATCGCGCTAGTTTCACTCTGCACTTCGTCATACGGGCCTTGCTCTCTTAAAGGAAATTGCCCTTTTAGTAAGTAGGAACAAATACAAGTGGCGTCTGGGTATATCCACTGTTCGCCGAGTGTCATTTTGCCCCCATTTCTCCCCCTCTAGAATCTCTTCTCTCGGAGTGCATGCCAGTTCTCGCACCAATGCCGACTGAAAGAGGGCATCATCCTCGTACAGTGGCAGTTATGAGGTGACTCAACGACCGGGAGAACGTTCTCTTTTCTAGTACTCTCGTCATTCACAGCCAAATTTACCCACCTTCCCTGTTCCTGCACCCAACCCCGCCTTTGTTGAAGCCAAGTCACTCATTGTTCATACTCCCCTCTGGCAAATTTCTTTGTTCAATCTGGAACAACGGTGCTCTGCGCACATTTTGGTTTCTTCTTCACTCGTTCAAGTTGCTTTCGGACTTCTTTTCCTATAAAGCTCAAGGATCCACCTCAAGGAGGACCTCATTGCGGACATTGCCCTAAGGTTTTTTGTTGTCTTCTTGCTTTTTCATCAGCTTCATCAATCTACTCAATGAAACAAATCGGGTATTGGAGTGGACACTAACAGTTATTGCTTCTCCTCTATGATGGCTTCTTTTCTTCGTGAACATGCTAGCAATAATTCTTCTGTCTGTGAAGCTTTGAGCGTTTTGGTCCTTCATTCATGCTCAGAATTGGTTCTTTCCTACTCCCTTGGAACGTTTATATGAATGTCTAGGACAAAACATGCGTGCTCATGGTATTACTCTCTTTGCGCTCCAACATTGGCGTCCTTGGCCGGCGCACTCTCGCTGTTCGCATACAATGTGTATATCGGCATATTCTATTGAAGATGAAGAGTTTTAGTCACTCGTACGTACAAGGACTTCCAATTTTTTTCGGGATCAAGTGTATCGTCCGAAAGTTCCCATGACAACTGAAGGAGGCGGGTGAAAATGCGGCTCGCGTGCCTCGCGGCTGCCGCCGGCTACGGAGGGGCCTCGAAGGCCCCAATGGTCACCATCAGACTTCTCCTCGGCCTCCTCCTTCTTCTTTTTCCGACTTTAGTCGACACCCGCCAGGGCCGCTTCCGACGACAAGCCCTTCCTTCACAACATGTCCAGGTCTCTAGATGTTTTGAGCCGCTTTGAAACGATTCTCGGATAAGAAAACGCGGCTGTAAGATAAATGAAAACGCGAGACAGAATAAGACGAGCACTACCAGACTGTTACGGTCTCCGTCATGAAGCAAAAGAACTGCTTTAGGTGCACTCCATTGAGTCGAATGTCACAATCACCGACCTCGTCCGTGTTAGCTCAAGCGAGTCTCGAATCGAGATCAACGAGCAACATCTCAATGCGACGACTTGGGCTTCCTTGTCGGAGGTCGCCTTCGATTCACTTGACACCTTTGCCAACTACACTTCTCAAGGATCTCAGACGATTCTCAACGTCCGGACTCTCCTCATTAACTTAGTGTCCGATACAGCGCAGGTGAGCAGCATTCTATTCGTTTTATTCGTCTGGCAAATTTCATCTTGTCATGCCTTTACCATGTAATGTCAAATCTTAGCATGCAAATTCATGAGCGTAGAAGTATGCGCGGAGAGTACGATGTCCGTGACAGCGATTCTTACTAAACGAGAAGCAGAGCGTACGCGTAATCGCTGGTCAGAGAAAATTGCAACGCTGTTCGACCACCGCACTCGCCTAAGGCGGCTCGCGCTTGAGCTGAAAGACAGCCGCCGTCGCCGTCAATGGGCAAGGGTACGACGGGCATGTTGGGAGCCGAATGTGCTCTCTCCTCTCTGTGCACCTGGCTATGGACGAGGCAGCAGGTGAAAGGGGTTCCTCAAAGGACGAAGACAGCGAATAGCCACATCCACTTCAGGCGCATGTGAGCACAGATCGAGCCACCACCGGGCATTCTCACTACGAAGCTGCGCTGAGGAGCGGCGTCAACTTGAGAGTGACGGATGGCACAATGACCGTGGAAGCGACGAATGGTCGTTTGGCCGATCTTTCGGCGGATACGACCGAAGGACAGCGCCCAAAGCGCATCAAGCTCTCTTCCAATATGACATCCTCGAATGAGCGTCAGCTCGTCATAGACGGTAAGTGTGGCTGAAACATTACGATTGCATAATTTCCCACGCTGACCAGACGTCTTTCAGCCGTTGCCAACGACTACATCGCCTGGATTCGACTCGAGGGAGCGAGGGTGAGTTGTGTCTTCACCGGACGGGACTGAGAATTTGCACGCGATTGTAAATCATCTAGCGAGGAAAGACGAACATGACGCTGCAGAAGAAGAGCATGTTTACAGAAACTAAATTTTCAGGATTGAAAAGAGATCGGCTTGCAGACACAAATGATGTACGGCCAGGTGGCGGTTCAAATCGAGCCCGACTATCGAACGCTAATGCTCACATCCGCCACCCACACCCTCACTTTGAAGACGTTGAGATCACCGTTTACGGTGACGGTCGACGATCAGTTGATGGAAGTTTTGGCGCCAGAGGAAACGGCTAGAGTCGTGCTGCGACCAAACTCCTCTAATATGGACATAACCGTGGATCAGTTATCCAGGTGACTTGTTGTGATAAAATTGCATCTTTCAGGCTTGGAGTGGATCGTGGCGATGCGGTAGTTCGACTGGCAAGCACTGGCCCTGTCCACACGGAGCATCTCACAGTGACCTCAATGCAACTTGCCATGCGGGTGCTTTCGGACGGCGATGTCACAGGCTTCACCGCTAATTCGAACCGTTCAGCGATTGTGATGAACACGAACATGACAGGCGTGAGTTATTGCATTGCAAATGCTGATACATGGACACCTAGATGGAACTAACAGCTGGGCATCATCAACTAGATGTGACTGGCGGTGTGCCGCACGCACTGCTCGAATCAGGAAACGTCACAATTGAGCTGCAAGCTAGAGCCGGCGGCGGCATGCCTCCGACGATGCTTCCGCCGTTCACGTTGCCTGCTGACAAGTTTGCCGGAATTGGACCTGTTCCCTTCGAGAGCGGCGAGGGATCCAATATTGGACCCACTCTCGAGCCCTTTGGTCCGTCAGAAGTCCCCGGTGGTAATCCATCAGAGGCGCCACAAGGAACTCCAGAACCTCCAGAAGTCCAGCCAACCCCCGTTCAGCCCGTCGGTGGAGAACAGCCAACGTTGATTCCTGGTCTGGGGCCCGAACAACCAACAACCGAACTACCTCAAGTACCCGGTGTCATTGTGACATCGAATCCGTTTGACGTTACACCACCACAAGAAGTGACTCCACCCCAACAGCCCATTGCATCTTCGGAAGAGCCGCTGCCAACGCCAAGTATCATATTCCCGCCGAGTGGAGAGGGCACCGTGGAAGAGCCAACAACCGTTACAACAGGCGATGTGAATGCAGGACAAAGTGCCAGTACTACAGAGGCGCCATTCTTACCAACAACTCAAGTGGAACCCGGACTTGAGAGCACATCGACTGTACCATTAGAGCCATTAGAACATCAAGAAGGATCTACCGCAGCCCCTGAACCACCATCGCCAGAGCCTCCTGAAGAGGCTACACCTTCTAGTAATCCACAAAATTTACTTTCTACTGTTTCTCCAAGCCAAGTAACGGAAGGAGTTGTGCTGCCTACAAACCCGCCTGAGGGTCCACCACAGGGCACTGGAGAAGAAACCACAACTCCCCCAACCGAAGCACCACCTGAACAAGTTCAAACAAGTGAGCCGCCTGTGGAACAGCCAGTTGCTGAGACATCAAGCACTTCCTCGGTAGAAGAGGATCTTCCCACGCCGCCGGCTTTCCCTGGAGGTTTTCATTCGAAAAGTAAACAGTGTTTTTAGTTCCTGTTGGATGGAGTGGACCTCCGAATCCACAACCGTCAGAGTCATCAAGCATTGCGCCTCCCGTGGAGTCCAGTGGTGGTGAACCGACTGCGGGCAGCAGCTCGGCGTCGCCTCCTGTGAACGAAGTAACTTCTGCTGTAGAAGAAGTTCAATGTAAGCTCTAGCTCAAAATCCAATTAGCATTATTATAGCTTCAACTAGCGATCAGTTCGTGGTTGGTCAGTACGACAACGGGACCTTTGGCATAACGGCAACCATCACCAATATTGAAATGGCCACTACATCGACAATCATACCCATTGAAGCAGTACATTTGAAATTTTTTATCAAAAGTTTTTCAGGATTTCCCAACACCACAATCGCTCGCAACACCAGCTCGATTTATGCGTGACGCGAGTGGAAAGCTCATAGTTCGGCTACGGGTGCCGCGAGGAGTGGACGTGACGTCGGAAGAGTTCAAGACCGACATTGCGGAACGCCTCTCACAACTTGTCCAAGAGACCTGGACATTGCGGAGGAGAAGAAGACGAGCCATATTTCAACCTTCAAAGAACGCCACTGAGTCACTTCCAAAGATACAGGTCTCCATTTGTTGAAGAAAGTGAAAAGGCCTTTAGCTGCTGGAGATGAGACGTAACAACGATGAGCTCCTAATCGGCTTCACCGTTCAAAACGGTGTCAACGAAGACATTTCCCAGCTAGCTGAAAGAATCCGACAACTCGAGCCCGAAGTACTCAGTAACCGTCTGAAGTATCAGGTAGTGGAGTCCCTAGCAAACAATTTTCATGCTCTAGGTCATGGATAGAATCGAATTTGTGCCAGCAACTGGTTCAATGTGGATTTTTATTGCAATTTCAGTCGCTGGAGTTGTTCTGACAGTCTTCACGCTTGTCAGCATTTATCGTTCACAATGCATCGACTTGCACGAAGAGGTAAGCAAGAAAGAAGAAACTTTCTAATTGTACATCAGCGCTTCTCAATGTGCCGACGCAAAAAGATCTCGGACAACAGTTGCGAGAACTCGGAAATCGCAATTCCCACCACCTAGTCGATTTCAAAATGGAAACTGCACCATAAGAACATATCAACATTATCTATGCAACTATTGAATTAGTGATTAATCCCAAACATCTTTCATTCCAACACTGCGCGATTTCAAGTTCTTTCAAATTTTCCGAGCTTCATTCAAATCCTTTCAAACTACATATTATTCGTTTTTAATGCTCTATCACTCGCCGTCTCTTGCTATCCCTGTCTCTCTTCATCGGTGACATATTACAGAGCCATTATGTGATACTTAGCACGTAGCTCATATTTTCGTATAAAATTCTTTACTGAATCCGAGACATACACGAAGTGAAGGAGCCACAGTCGGAACACGAAAACAAACTCATCTTTTCTGAGCATTTGGCAAGGAATTAGCGGTTATTTACAAGAACTCAAGGTTTTCCGACTTCAGAGTAGTTGTCGTAGAAGGAAGGGAAGGGAGATGGCTAACAGGGAACTAATCGTGCTGTCTCCGTTGCATAGATTGCCTTCACATGTGCAGACTTCCATATCGCCTGAAACAAAGTGGTTGGCGGATCAAGCTCTTCTCTTCAGCTTGAGGTCAGCTTTGAGTGTCTCTAAGACCTGAGAAAATAAAAGGGCGTGTGGATCTTCACCTTAATGAAAGGCGCCGGCGCTGAGTGCGGTGTGACCGGTGTGGCCGCCACAAGGCAAGTGGGGCACTGGCAAATATTTGCATTTAGCGGGTATCTTCGCCATAGGCTCTGAGGAGGCGATAGTGAAGAGGCGCTCTCCGAGGAGATTTCTGGATGTCTCCCTCTCCCCTTCTCTTGGCTCATGAGAAGCCTTTGTTGTCTCCTCTTCCCCCGGCCTCTCACCCACAATTACATGCTGCCTTTCCTTCGTTCCCCCTCCTTCCAACATAAGGACTGTCACCGCCGTCCCGACCTTCATCACCCTCTTTCACATGACGGCGCGAACGCCCGGACCTCTAATAAACCCACTTGCGCCGACCTGAGTGCGGGGTGACAAGGTGAAGAAGATGCGTGACTACCAACAGTCATGTTCCCCTCCTTGACGATTTCACGAACATCAACACACCTTGACTACTTGATATCCTTGTGCAGTCGGATCGAATCTGCTCTTGAGCGTTGGGGATGCAACTCCTCCAAACTTGACTTTCACCTGAAGAAGAGTAGGTGGCATGGAAGACGGCTCACCGTTCTTCTCGCGGAACCACATCTTCATGCACACGCCGTTCTCGCACTCGCGACTCTTCACCCCCGAGCGAAGGGCCATCTCCGGCTGCAAAAAAGGAGACTCGAGTGCGACAGTCTGTGTGTCACGAGTGGTGGTTGTGTGGCAGTGGTGAAAGCGCAAAAAAGAAAAGAAAGAGAGAATGACGCAGCGTTGACGGGTGCTCGAGCGCATCGTCCGCGCCCTCGTCTCCCTCGACAACTCACGAGGAAGTAGTCATTGCAGTGATCCGTCTTCGGCACGAATCGCACGTTCTCGAGCCACCGTCGCCAGTTCAAGTCGTGCACGTCGCTGAGCAGACGTTCCGCATCCATTGTTGTGCACGAGTAGCACCGAATCGGTCGTAGCGATTGAGCAGCTTCAGAAAACAACATTAAGTACTCGATTGGTGTATTTGAGTTTTGAAGCCATGCGGTAATCGAACTTAGAAGTGAGTAGAATTTTAACCGGTAACAAAAACAAGTGAAACGGTGCTAGTAAGCGAGAAGGCATGAGGTGGTAAACCGGGGACTGTGAGTTTCGAGTTAGAGTGCAAAGCGATCAGTGGGCGAAAAGCAGGGCGACGGTGGTAGTGAGGAGGACGAGGAGAGGGCCGAATTGAGAAGTGGACGGTGTTGAGTTGCACTGCGAGTCGCCGCACACGCACCAAGTGCCAGTGGCTTGCGATGAGCGAAATCGCGTGCAGACTTGCTTGAAGACGCCCCGAGACCGAGGCAAGCAGGCCCGAAGCACGTCTTCACGACCTGAAGCCGCCGATGATGAAATGCGCAAATTTTCGACGGACCGGTGGCACGAGCGGTGTAGTTGATCTTCACGCAAAGACCGTCATCACAGATGGGCGCCGCAGCTTTTGGATTTGGGTTACGACAAGCCGAGGTGACGGGAATGGACGAGAGAAGGAGGGACGTGAGATAGACGCCCGGATGGACACCGGCACCGCCGATGATCTCCGAGGCATCAATCGTGGTGCAAGAGTGACAAGCGAGTTCACGAGGGGCATCCGAATTGCCGACGAGCTTTCGCCGAAGCGATGAACCTTGCCATTGGCGTTCGAGGGTCTTTTCGATGGACGACCAAGAGACATCCCAGTCTGGAAGCCAAGGGCTCACCCACCGCCTCGCCTTCCCTCCACACCGTCGCATCTGCCTCGACCACCGATCAACATACACTTCACAGGAATGTTTTGTGAATAAAGCGCAAAGCAAGTGCTAGTGTAAGAAAGAACAGAAGCGGTTGTTTGTTTCGCGTTAATGGGGGTGCTGTTGGTGATCAATGCGGATGGCGCGTGGAGGGAGGGTGAGAAAGTGGGTGGATGGGGATTTCGTGAAAAGCCAGTAAATGCATGCGAGAAAGACCAACCGGTGAAAGCGGCGAGCGTCGGAGCGACGAAGATGAAGGTGAGGAGCATGAGGCGGCGGAGGGACTCGGAATACGCACGGTAGGCGGTCAACCGAATGTGCGGGGAGGCGGTCGTCGGGTGGCGCGCAACGAGAACTCCTCTCGCTCGCCGCGGGTGCTCGCCGCCTCCTCCTCCTCCTTCGTCTCCTCCTCCTTCTCGGCCGTCGCCTCCGACAAAGGCGCCTGGTTGTTTGCGCGAGACTAGCGGAAGGAGAAGGCGCGCGCCGAGGGTCACTGTGCGGGTCGCCCTCGTCTCTCTCCCTCTTTCACCGAAGCACCCTTCATACGCGAGAAGTGCACTTTTTGATACCCGAATTCCTTCTGTCACCGCCCGAAACAAAAACCATTTATTCTGTCAGCCCCAACCGCCGTTGCGCTGCTTCTCCTTCTCGGCCTTTCTTCGCTTATAGAGTTCGTAGTTGTGTTGAATAGACATCCACGAAGTCTCGAGGAAGAGGAAGACGAACTCGCAACACGTGAGGAAGGAGATGCCGCACCAGAGGCCGAGCTGTCCACCGAAATCGGCAAGCAAGTTGACAAACTGCAAAGGCGCAAACTCTTCGAGAGAGACCAAGTGGCTGCTATGCTCGCACTCCCGTTTGTCACCACAGAGAGAGCTCATCGCCCACCGGCGACTTCCCTCTTCTTCGTGGTTAAGTCGCTAAGCACGGCTGAACAACAGGTCGAGAAGAATGTTTCGCGCGAAGCTTTTCAAAGGTTTCGAACAGTCGAAACAGGACATACCCCATAGGCCTGTGACTCGGTGAGCATCTCGAAGTTGAGCTGTTCATAGAAGACTTCAACCATGGCGCCATTCTCTCTAAAAGCGACGTGTTTTCGAGCTGCTCGCGATTAGCTCAAGAGTTCCAGTCAACCAAAAGGGTAAGAGTCGGAAAATTGCTCCGGGAAGGGAAACCACTCACTTGTAATGCTTGTTGCACTCGGCCGGCGTGCCATTGCAGGAGCCGAGCTGAATTTGAAGCGACTGCGAGGGCCACTTCGCCGGTGAATACGTCACTGAGTAGATGGACTGACTGCACGGTTGTTGACAACGACAGCGATATGAGCCTGAGAGGCCACCAAGCTCTTGCATTTGTGCGTCCAGGCATCGACCTGGAAGTGCAAATGTGCCCGTTTGATGGAACTCACGAGCCACAGGATTAGCTGCTTCACAATGAACTTGACCTTCAGGAACTGGGAAACGAGGATCGCCACATTGGCAATGTTTGAGGACCGTCAGTTGAAAGCAGGTGCGGAAGCAGCCCTGAACGCTCTCATCCAAACAGACTGCACACCTCGACTGAATATTCATAGTTCCGATAGATGTAATCGCTGCTCTTTCCGTCGGCGAGACAGTCACCGTAGGGGGCTGGCAGACGTGTCATCTTTCGCTGAAGACGGCGGCATGGGAATTGACTACCGTATGTGTAAGGTCATTGTAT